>JAGVSQ010000689.1:0-34345 GCA_022683975.1 Rhyacophila evoluta | reverse complement strand
CTTATAAATATTACTTAAAATACATACTATTAACATAAAGGAAAAGAATATTTCTAAATAATTGGTTTAATTAGTTTTCATTTTACTTTGTTAATGTGTACATGTAAATATGAAAATCTTGAAATTTGTATCAATCCATCAAAAGCGTTAATAAAATATCGATTGCGGAAAGGAAAAAGGAAGTAAACCATACGGATTTTTTTACAGGAGGCCCAAAAAACGTTTATTTAATGATTTAGGGCAAAAGTTAAAACATTACATCAACACAACTTTGAAGTACACACATACTATGACTGATGTTTTATTTACTCGTTACTAGTTAATTTATTAAGCTATCTAACAATAACCAGTAAAATTGATTGGATTGAAGCCTTCCTGGTCAAACATTTTACTACTCATCCTTTTTTCAAACTTAAAAGCTAAATTTAGAGACTATCCTGTAAGAATATCATGTATTGAGTGATATATATTGTGATTGTCGAATAAAAGCTATTTTGAAAAATTAAGGGTTGCGTTCCTTTTTTTCCACAGTCGATATGTATTTATTAAATAGAAACCTATTTGAGTGCTGATTTCATTAATTTATGTGAATACTATGATTTAATTGAAGATTTTACAAAAAATGGTTTATTCGAAGTCACTATAATATAAATGTACTGATAAGAAAAACGTCACTCGTGAACGCGCCATTGGAAAACTGCCTACGCGATATCGAAGGAAACACCAAAACTTTCAGCCAGTCGGAGCTGAGCCGTTCGCTGGGACAGGTCCAAGTTTTTCGCGCGAGCTTTTTTATACACAAGTGTCAAGTGAATATAATATAGTACTATGTCAAAACCACTCATGCGCAAAATCTGCTTAGATTTCATTCAAAATCAACGCAGTTCCCTAAACAATAATATCACGATAAAAAATATCACGTTGATTGTTTTGTTTTAGTCGTGATTTAGTGCAATTAATTATTTAGTGTGACGTTGTGTATGGAAAACAACACATGCCACAGCATTGATAAGTACTAACATGTATGTATTGCTTTTTTCTTTTGTATGGCGTTATATTTAAATTTGGTGCTAGTTATTGTTGTCACTATATATATACGCGGGCTTCCATATCATTATACATACTTTACGTTTATATATGCATCAATTTATTATATTTCTAGTATTTTAATATAAAACGAGTCAATATTTATATTTCATTCGAATAAATAAATAAATTTTATTATACGACAGAAATCAAACAATATTTAAATCCTTATAAATATTAAACACGAGAGATTCCACTGATGCGCGTATACAATTATAGTAACAATAATTTTCTTTAAAGTAAACAAAACTTACTGCTTAAAATTATGTTGTAAGATATTTATTGAAAAATATTTTGATTGTAACTATCAAATAAAGGAGTTGTTAAAAAGTAATTCTATAAGGTATATTACATTACAATGAATGAGTTATTATATTATTTATTTTATAATTTTAATGTTAGCGTATTCTTAACAATTGTATAACAAAGGTCATGTAACTAACCTTCATATAAAATTATATTGATGTGGTGAGATAATTAATAATATGTTTTATCTAATGTTTATATTCAAAACTATTTTATCATTTTAATAAATTAAATGATTAAAATATAAAAGAAATATTACTGAAAATGCTTCATGCTTCTAATGTTACTTCGCCCAAACATATGAAAATGAAATTTGTTTCGTTAAATTAAATAATATCTACGATGTATGAGAGCTGTATATGTGATATCCACTTTAAATAACGCCAATCCAGTTTCGGAAAATTCATTGTAAGCAATTTTTCTCCCAGTAATTTACCACAGAGGCAATTAAAATGCATCTAACAAAAATTTGAAATAAAAACCACATTTAGTAACAAATTAATATAACCGTTATTTATTTATAAAATATACTGACACATTTTAAGCTACGGAGTTATTCTTTTTTTCTTCTCATTTTCTACAGTTTTTCTCTGTAAAAAGATTAATGAATGTATGTTTTGTTACTATTGCCTACCATCATTTAAAACACATTTTTTTAATATTCATATAATATAGTTTCAATAACTTCTTGTAGTAAATATGAAATATAACCTATATCATACAGTTATCTATTTTATTTGCTTTTTCACCATTAATTTGACAAAATTATAAAAACAACTGGAAACATTTAACATCCGATTATATATTAACTGAGGAATAAAAAAAGTCATAAGCTTAAATTTCTAAAATAACTTTTATTCGATTATCTGAATGTATACAACTAAATACACATTTTATCAAAAAGATGTAAGCTAAAAACGCTGAATTAGTGTCTAAATTAAGCTTTTAAGTTTAAAAAAAGGATGGGCTGTAAAGTTCGCGACCAGGAAAAGAGCTTCCAACTAATTAATTTTATTGATTTTTATTAAAGATCTTATTAAATTTGAATCATATTGAGTAAATAATATACTAATTTTAATATAGAGGCACTTTAAGGTAGTTACTGTGTATTGTTTTGACTTTGGCTCGAAATCGTTAAGCAAACGTTATTTGTGCCTCCTTTAAAAAAATTTATATGTGGCTTACGTTATTTTTCCTTTCCAAAGTCTATATAGTGAATGTTTTTCGTCGTTTAAGTCTTTTGTGTCGAGATACAGTCTTGTATTTTATAATTCTCACGTTATGTCTTAAGCGTAAAATCTTTTATTGATAAAGATTTTACGCCATATGTATGAATTAATCAAAGCTTCCCATTTTCTTAAGCGATTATTGTTTATTTAGTTCGTATAATTAATGCCGATCATAAATTTACCCTAGTTGACCCTTTCTGTGTGATTAGGATACAATAGATTGTATCAACCTCCATCGTTATGTTAAAATTGGTTATTTTGAATGAGGTATGACGCAATGAAATTTTGGGATAAGCTTTTACGTTTTATCACCACCAATAGAAAGCTTCAGATATGGGCATCAACAATAAACTACTAAGAATCATAATGATAAGGAGATCTTTGAAATGAAAGCTTTGTCGATTAACAAACCTAATTTGTAAAACCTTAAAAGTCCTGAAATATATAATGAAGAAAATGAATTTAAAAAACCGCAAAGTAAAAACTAAATTCGACTTTCCTACGTCCTTTCACCTGCACTATTAACTTTGTCATTACACTTTTTATATGGAAATTTACCGCAATGTAACATAAATTTGCAAGTTTTATCTCGGGTGCAGCTTTTATGCGCTTTTTTATAGCTTTTATTCGGTTGGCGTGCACTAAAAGGTGCATGTTTTATTTTTTGATTAAATCGTATTTTATATCAAGCCTTAATAAAAAACGAACATCATACGTAAAATGCAATACTTTTTTCAAGATAAAAAACAATCTGAATTTGTCAACGGGAAAATATCTCCCATGTGTCGAAAACGTAATTATTCAAAGGGAATTAAAACTGATTTTTGAAACTAACGGATTGTTTTAAAAGGTGAAAGATTAATTTGTAATTTTAGATTAAAAAATGCATGTTCCCAAATAAAAACTAAAACGCTTGAAAGTTATTATGTAGATCTGGAATACATGGGAAGTATTTCAAAATATTTTGTATATTACCACATAGGAGATGCAAAAAAATAGATTAAATTAAATAACAGCATTTTCAACACATAGGAAGTTTTTTCAATCGGTACGATGGTTGACACTTTACAAATTATCATATTTACGAATTTACCCCAAATTTTTTAACGTGAAAGTTCTTTTCCCGTTGACGGCAATATGCCTGTCCTTATCAATTAACGTATTAAAACTCTCCACAAATGTGTGATTAGCATTATGTGACTTGTGACATAAGACCTCTGTAACATCAAGCCATTTTTGTAAACTGTAATTTCCTGCTGAAATATTGTTATATTGAATAAACAACTCGGAATTTGTAGCTTTTTATATTTTCTATGTTATAATAATATATCAAAATGGGCACTCTGTAAGTGTGTCACTTCATTGAAAGCGTTGATTGTTTAAAAATAATAGAATTGTACCCTATTTTTACGGAAATTGAAATAGATTGAAAACGCAAAATGTCAATGAAAGGTTACTTGTGGGAAATTGGGAGAAAAAGGGTTCAAGACAAGCAGTGAATAATACCAAGGAACGAATTACGTTCTTTTAAAAGATTAATCGTCATAAATCTGGCCAGTCCTCTTTTATGGGTTCGATCGAAAGAGATGCTTGTAAGAGAACCCAGGACAGAGTTTACAAACTTTTTAGAAAAAAATCAACAAAAAATATACGACCTTAAATATAATTTGTGTCACATAATTAATATTGAATAATATATTTCATGATGAACGTGGCTTATATTACTAAGCTCAACATTAAAATGATTTAGTTCAAATAAGAATATGCGCACTTTAGCTATTAGTGCATGCTGACCACGGTCTTGTGAAGGTGCTCTTGGGATATTTCTGGTATTTAAATAGCACTCACGTTTGGAACTTTACGGTCTACGCCACGGAATAAAAATATACTGTGCAATGAAAAAGAATATCAGTGTTCACTTTATTGTACATTACAATTTAATAAAATATTTTTTTCATAAGTGTCATATTTTTTATGTTACGCTATAAATAATGTGTGATTAAAAGGCAGCTGATTTTAATTTAATAAATTTCATAAAGCTTAAATATTTTTGCCGTTTGTTACCAAATGTAATAGAACATCACTCGCTATTTGAAAAGCTCTTTTGTGGAATTATTCGAACACCAAATTCTGACCTGGTTCAACTTAGACAACGTTATTTTTTAATAATTTCATTTTATTTAATGCCTTAATATAAATTCTTTTATAAAAATTTATCGCGTGTTGCATAATCAAAATACTAATTCCAATACAATTTTACCAAATTAGATTCACACAAAATATGCCAAGAAGGTTTTTGTATAAAAAACTATATTTAGAAAGTTTACATGTTCACTGAAAATTTTGTTACTTTCTCTTGTAAAATTTTGTAAAGCCTTATTGTAAAATTTCCGTTTATAATTCGGAGCCTTTAACCCTTCCGGGCATTCTATCGATGGAAGCTTCCTGATTTTAATTCACTAAATTTCTTCCTTTTCCGTATCTATGCGTAGCATATAATCACTACGTGGTGCCCCCACATGCTAGTCTCTTTGCATTCACATAAGTTGTATAAGTATTTTTTAACCATATTGTATAAATTTTATAGTATGTCGGTAAACTTATATGGTTTAAATAGTCATTGGCTTTAATTTTGTGGTTATTTAAAGAAAGCAATTTCTAGTTTTTACGTGTCCATTAGAAAAACAAGTCATTTTAATTATTGTAATAAGCAACAGTAATCAATTTATACCCTTAGTTGAATAATTATATTATTTAACAACAAGTTCCACACCAGTAAAAATATATTCGTCAATAGTGTCACTAAGCCATAATATTTGTTGCTTTACATTTATTTTAACTGTTTCCATTATCAAATTTTCGAATTTCAGCAGTTTAACAAATCCTCACTGGAAAGATATGTATTCGTACTATGCTGACTTTGTGCTAACTGAAGATATATATAAGTGGTTAAATAAAAAAATGTAAAACTTAAGCCTTGTTCGTAAGACACCCCTAAATTATCCACGTACCACTAGATGATAAACTAAATGACCATCTCTGAACAAGGACCTAGGTCATTAAAGACGTAATGAATGTCGAGACCTTAATAGATATTTATAATGAAATTGGCACAAAACGATTAGCTCTGATAGTTCGTCTACAACTGTTATATTAATTACTGAAGAAAAGTTTAAATTATGTATTTATAACTACAATATAAGAAAAATATTATCTTTTGGTTAAATTAAAAAATAAAAAATAAATTTAATTCATAAAATAAAAAATTCTTTAGCAAAGTTTGGGATACACATAATTTCCATATTGTCACTGATAACATTTAAGCCGGATAATCCACACCCGGATAATTAAGAGTATACTGTATAATCATAAAAATAAAGTGGCGATATATTTGTAGAAAATTGTAAAAATACACTTTTAATTGTAACTAAATTATCATTCATAGATTTGCAGTATAATAAGTTAGGCAAATTATAAGCACATTCGTCAATATTAGTATTTAAAGTTTTTTACTAGTTATATTATTATTATTTGGATGTAGACGTCCAAGTAAAATTCTGATCTGAGTTGAACAGGATTGAAAATTTCAAGAAACACATTAAAATTTAGTAAACATTTTATATTATTAAGACTGTAATATGAAATTTAAATACTTACATTGCATAAACAACATTTTTCTTAATTGCCAGATTGTTGAAAAACGTACAGTTTTAAGAGTTGTTCAATGTGTTGCAAGTTGCTCGTCTTCTAATAATTAAAACTTTGGTAATTTTGTGCATAGATTTTTATTAATATTAAATCAATCTTGACCCATAAAATCTTGGGATCGGTTAAATGAATTTAGTGTATTTTTGTTTATAAATAAATGTTATACTGATACAATACAACAATGTATACGTATATTTATTAAAAAAAAACACACAAAAATAGCATTATAATAATAAATATAATTTACAATAGGTAAGGTCAAAAAAATATTTGTTGTTAAGTAAACTAATATTTAAACTTCAGAGCTGAAAAAGTTTAAGCCACGTGGACTTTTTGTAGCTTTTACTGTTTGTAAATTGTTAGTATGAAAGTCCATTCAATACAATACAATACTAAAGACGTAAAATTATTGACGAAACATGTGATAGTAGCATTATGATTATCATTAAAATTTAGAATGGGCCACGGTCGAAAATTTCTTTCTTATTAGTAATCTTATATTAATACTTCAAAGCTGAAAACGTTTAAGCCTCATGAAAATTTCCAAATGTTATTTTTTGTAATTGTTTTGTATGCGGGTTAAAAAAACGTCGATTACTTCTTCAGTGTGAATATTTTTGATTAGGTGTCTTTGTCATTTTAAAGTACTGATTCTTTTAAAGTATTTAATGCAATAAAATGAAAAATTTCCATTTGTTTGTTGCTTAGAAGTTTTCTGCTTAACTACATCTATTTCAAAATTTCTTTTAAACCGTTGTCATGGTGATAAATTGTGTGTAAAAATTGCAACATTGAACTTGCGTCATGCCGAAAAGTGTTTACACCGTGCGATAAGTATTACGCGCGTACAACAATTAACGAAGCCGTTATCTTGGTGGGTGCTTATTGCCAAAAATAAATTCGTAATTACGTCGTCAGCGTAATTAATACATTATTACATTCAAGCCGGAAAATTGTTTAGTCCAAAGTTAAATGTACATTTTACACCAAAGATTAACTAAATTCAGCAAAATTTAATGCTAACGAGAGATTACATCAAGCAATATAATTCTTGTTTCATCAGATGCTATAGCCGTATAAAGTCGCTTTATTTTCAAAGAATCTGACAATACAACATTAGCATTTTTAGTAATGAACGACGATACATTATGATAGCGGCAAGAAATGCTGACAGCATTTTACGTAATAAAATATTGGTGTTTTTAAAATGTTTTAATTAGTAATTGTTTACATAATACTCACATGGAAACTAGAACTTAGCCGTGTGAAGATGATTTCATTAACTAATTAATGAAATGTATCTTTATTAAAACATGTTTACAGTTGTATAAAAGAATTAGTTCTTAGTCAATTTAACATCTGGTGCTACATCTTTGGATTAAAACAGGTATGGAAAAGAACCCATGATATCCGATTCCAAAGTGGGTACGTTAACCTCTCTGCTACCGAAGATAAAGTCAATAACTAAGTTATTTTATATTTAAAATTTTAGTATACCTTAGTAAGGTATTAGAATTAAAAAGTATTACAGAAGATAAAAGGTTAAATAGATATTATACTATACTGTATCATAGAGCTAAAAAAATGATTTTGCGGGTCTTATACGGTCCGCGGGCTGAACGTTTTATACCTCTGTATTTTTTAATTTGTCAGTGATTTTTAACCCACTGCAGTGGACATTAGGCAAATGCAAACAGTCGTTGTGGATAATAAAGAAAGCGGCGTTAAAATTAATCGTCTTTCTTCTTCAAAGGATAATATTATATTTACGGTTATGAGGGACAAAATATATCGACTGCGGAAAAGAAAAAGGATGCAATCTTCAATCTTTTTTCAATAATCACAACAAATACAATATAATACGCGTTACAACAAAAAGAAATAAGCTGCAGATACAGAATTAGTATCTAAATTTAGCATTTTAGTTTGAAAAAAAGATAGACTCTCAAACTTCCAACCACGAAAAAAGACTTCCAACACATCAATTTGACTGATTTTTCTTAAATAATTTACTGAATTGATATCAAGATAGGTGAATAAAGTACCAGTTGTAGTCACCGTGCAGCTTAATATTGTATTTATTTATTTGTTTACTTTGGCCCAAAATCATCAAATATACGTTTTTTGTGCCTACTGTAAAATTTGTTCTGTGTGGGCTACGTCATTTTTTCTTCGCACTGTTGATATTATAATAATATAAGCGTTATTCGTCACCCTGTTGGAGCCATTCTTGTTTAGTTTATATGTTTTGTTTATTGTCTAATTTCTTATAGTAAATTCATGCATTTTTTAACAATATATTATAAATATTTTAAATTTTTGATTCGTAATGTTTTTAATATGCAAAATACATAAGTAAATTGTGATATAATATAGTTCTTCTGCAGTAAGTATCATTTTTTAAGTTTGAGAAACACATCAACGAGTACTTCATATTTTGACAGTCAGCGGAATAAGGATGAAAGAGGAGTTCAAACAAAATTTAGATCAATCTCTTTGGTGATTTTGACGTTTATATACTGTTGTTGGCTTAAAGGCATATGTTGTAAAAACGCCATTAAAGACGTATAGCCTCAAATTGATAAGGACAGCAAAATACATTTTCCTTGGCCGTATACCCCTTCAGAAGGTAAAGGTATTTACCATAAAAAGTCTTTCCACCATGAGTTTTTATGTCGTACTTCGTCAAATAATGTTTGAATGTCGCTGAGCTCTAAAAATAATGTTACAAACGTGTTTTTTTTTAATTTGCATTTAATTTCATGTAGAATCAGTTTGCTTTCTTATATTGTAAAGTTTTATAAGTTTTATTTCATCATTAAACAATTAAGAATAAATATGTTTACTGATAAATAATGTTTAATAATAAATAATATGCAATTTCGAGTTGATTCCCTTAGAAATTTTGTGTCGATGATAAAATCCGATATTAAAAATACAATAAGAAAAATATCTTCAGTTCTGTATTATAAAATACTTACACTTAAAACGCAGAAGACCAAACTACTTTTAACTATCAAATAAATACCGATAAAATATTTTCTAGACAATATATTATTTAATCATAAACTGATAAAGTGCAAATTTTGGTAACTTTTGTTAAAAAACCCAGCATATTAAATGATAAAATATTTTCATTAGATTTTATTTCGATGACGTGTTTTGTGTTGTAATTAGCACTTGTAATTTTCTTAGATTTTTTGTAATCGATTACGTATGTAGCAAAATTGAATAAATTATTTATAGACATGACGTATATCGAGTATATTTATTGTTATTTTGCGTTATCTTTGTGTACGTTACAGTTAAAGTGTGAACTTTGATGATTAATGTATTAACTAATCAATGTATGCATTGTAAAATTGCAATTAAAATAAACACAAGGCGATCTTAATTTTTACCTAACCTAATCAATAAAAATAAGACTTTTGAGACTTTATGAAAGTTTTTTTGAAAAATATGCCTATTTTGTCAAACACATTACATAAAATATACGCAAAAAATATTAAACGTAACTTATACCGATGAAAAGAAAATAGTGTAATCCTTAATTTAGCAAATTTATATTAAAATAAAGTACAATATTTCTGTAATTGTAAAACGGTGTCAATCATAAGTCCAACTCAAATTCAGAGACCAAAATACATATAAAAATGCATTTTGTAACCAGTAATGTAAAGTTCAACTAACATTGACTAGTTAATGCAGGAATTATCAGAATTTAATACTTCCACTGTAACAGATACACTGCAGAAGAAATACCCTGAACAGCCGTGTATTTAGTCCAGTGTTAACGTAAGCTGGCTAAACAAATAAATTATATTCTATCCAGTTGACTAAAAATACGGAGAATAAAAACAAATATATGATTTGTTAGTACAAACACTTATGTAAGATTGTGTTACAACTTGAAAAGCACATTAACACAAAAAAAAAAAAAAAACAAAAGGTCACCGTATGATTATTTTCATATTCAAAGATTTTAAAAGACGTATACACCGATTTCAAAGCCAATTATAAAACATTGATATATTGTAAAAACTCCTAGACATGATGGCATCATAAGAAATATCTATACGTCTTATAACACGGATTTGTACTGCACAACGTTTTTCTGGAACTATATGACCGTGTTATTCGAGGTCCGATTGTACTTTACTTTCGTGGTAAAAAATTTCATACCGTGTAGACTCCATATGATTGACTTTAAGAGTAGTAAACATAACAAATAAACGTATGGAAGCTACTAAAAATTAGTCTCCAGTGAAAAAAAATTAGGACAAATAATTTATAATAATATCAAGAGAAAATTGTTTTGAAGCCATCGTGGAATAACTCGACTGTACCAATTAGTACAAAAAATTGTATAGATTCCTTTATTTTCCAAGTCGATTGTCTCAGTAAATAAATCGACTGTACCAATATTTATTTTTATCTAGAAAATATCGCAGAGACCATTGAAAGTTTCAGGTTGATTGGTCTACTAACAAGAAAGTTTTTTCCCAATTAGTACACATAAGCGTATTGATTTGGTCACGTTCTAGCTCAATTTTCTCAGAGGATAAAATATTGTTCAATTCATATTACTTTTATTTATATTCAATACAAAATAGAGTACACTTTTTTCCAATTTACACAATTTTTATTTACAATTTGTTATTCCATTTGGTCGTTGACACTACGAATATTAAATCTTGAAAATAAGATAATAAAAATAGGTTTTTGTTTGCCTTATATGTCAGAAGATGTTTAAATAAAAATGGATTACATTTGAAAGTGATGGCTTTGCTTATTGATCATGCACTAAACCGTCCTCAAAATTTATAACACAGATATATGCAAATTGTATTTCTATCAAAGAATACAACTTCTTTATCGAAGTTATTAGATCAATGGATAATTTAAACTTCAAGACACTACATTTATATCAAGTGAGCCTTAAGATATATTTTAGAATACATGTAAAATCACTAATTTCTTATTGTAATTGATGCATAATTTTTTTCTGATTTTAAGGCTGTATTAAATAAATTGCGTTATAAAAATCATGATTAGAATTTACTGTACGTTGAAGTAAATAGATTTGATTAAACAAATAAAAAAATTAAATTGTTTTTTATTTACACGTTTTTATATACAAATTTCCACAATATCAATTTACACAGTATGTAGAAAAATCAAACTTCCATATAAATAGCCGAAGTATAGTATACATAGTATCTCAATTGTCCGTGATAGTGCTAGAGGAAGATCCCGGATAGTCGAAAAATACGAATAATCCAAGCCACGGTAAATACATGAAATACTGATAATTTATCATTACTGAAGAAATATTGTTTATCGTCAGTTGTAGCCTATTGTGCCTGGCCAATTCAAATTGCTCACCTTTAAAAATTCATGATTTTTTTTTATTAGATCTTGCCTTATTAAAATTTTTTACTTCCTACATCACAAAGTTTTATTATTCGTAGTATTCTTACAGTTTTTATACTTTTGCAAAGATGGATTTACATGCTAAGTGGTAAATAAAGTTATTTTAGAATCATACAAAATTCAATATCTCAATCATTTACAATAAATATTATGTCAATATTTAACACAGATGATCCGCACCCAATACATTGAGAGCACAGTGTATATCATATGTATATAAATTAAAGATAAATCAAATACTTTTGATAAATAAAACGTTACCTAAAATAGTTGACTCATGGTAAAATTAATATCATCAGTATGGTTTATGGGTGGTAGAAGAGTGCAATAAAGACACATGTTCGATAATGGTAACCTTAGATGTGCATAAAATACAAATTTATAATTGGTTTCAGTTAGAAAAATTGATAAATTTATATGTCTGGCGCATCAAAAGAATCCAGTGAAGCATTATTTTTTTAACGACGAATCCTTTTATTGCAAAGGAACCAATTTATTTCAATGTTGACTTTTTATTCCGAGTATTTTTGTAATGAAACGAAAATAATATAGATTATAGAGCACAGACAATGATTTATTTTCATTTATTCATATTTTATTAAGAATAAAGAAGGGGTATCATATATCAATACTTTAAAGCGTAACTCCTATTTTGACAATTTTACAGGAAATTTTTAAACTGATTCTTTTTCTATTCATTTTGTGATTATTTTTATTTATATTTACAAAAAAATTATAACAAAAAATGTTTGTAAAACTGCTAACGAACGATATATTTTTGACAGATATGAATACAAAATAGCAAAATTATATGTTTTATAGCGTCTCAGAGCCCAATGAAGTTATATATCGATATGTATTTAAATACATTTCAGTTATTGATTTAACACGGGGCATACATATAATAGGATTTAAAAACCATTATTAAATAATTTATGTTACAAGTGGAATTACAAATTTTGCACTTTAAGCCATCGATATAATATAATATATCAACTGTGACAAAGAAAAAGGACGTAACTCACACAGATTTTTTTTATTGGAGGCACAAATATGCATATTTAACCATTTTTGACTTAAATCAGAATATTAAATATACACGATCTTTAAGTGCACGAAGACTAAAATTGGTGTTTTATTTACCAAATCTAATATTAAATTAATAATTAATATAAGAAAAAACAATGAAATTGATATGGTGAGAGTTCTTTTTCCTGGTCACAAATTTGTCAAGCCATCCTTTATTAAACTTAAAAGTGAAAGTTAGATACTGATTTGGCATTTAAAGCTTACATACTTTTGATAGACTAAGTATTAAGTTGTATAAATTGTGATTTGAAGGTTATGTGCTTTTTCCTTTCCACGGTCGATACTATAAAAGGTTTATACATTTTATAACTAATATATACACGTTTATTGATAATTGAAACATATTGTGTAACAATACTGAAAATCTAGTAAATGTTTATTTCTACTAAACAAAATCAATTTGTGGTTACGAGATTAAAAAAAGTGATGATGTCATTTTGAGTTTTAAAAGCTTTATGAAAACAAAATAGAAACGACAATATGATGGGCGTGTCTTACACACATTTCTCATTTTTGTATGATCAACAGGACAAAAAAGAAAATATTTTAACTAAATTAAACATAAATATCTAGTTTAGTAATCAGGTAAGAAGTAGTTAAATTCTGTAGTAAATTAATGTACTTATTTTTAAATATTGTTGTATAAAATAATATGTATTGAATTATAATACTTACTAATTAGATAGACTCTGGTGAGAAGATTCTTGAAATGCATCTCTGAAATGCTCATTGAAAAAAAAGTCGGTTCAAATTTGTATTTAACTTCAATTTATAAATGTGAATCGGCTATTTCACAAGATAATTCGTTTTAATATCTTGAAAAACTTACTCTTATATTGCAGAAGGTATTAAACCACGTAGTTATAAAGTTTGATATTTGATAAAAAGTTTATATATTATAAATATAATATTGCACAACGTGGTCGCGTTACTTTGTTTCAGGAGCTTTTTCATCCAAAATAATTTTGTGAAAGTATTTTTAATATAAATAAGAACAAACAATTATTTCATCATTATCATTTATTTAATTAATTAAATTAGCATTTAATTAAGAATTTTATTTTCATTTAACAACGGTCGGATATTTACGTTGTATTTTACAACCTGTGTAATTATAATGTGATATAATTATTCAGCCGTTAGTATTTATTTGTACAAAGCTTTGAGCTTTTAATGTAATTAGTTTTCGATTGAAGTAAGGAGTGGTTTACCACAAAATAGCAAAAAAAAAAGTACAAATATCAATACTATGAACTATAGAATGTATTTTTTTATCATTTATTTGCTCTTAAATATAAGTAATTACATCTTAACTAACTTACATAATGTCCCTAAACTATAACACGTAAGTATCTAGCGGTGAACTCTCTTTTAAATAATACCAGGAAACGTAAAAAACGCGCACGCTTATCACTTGACTATCGGGAAGATCATTTTAAAAACCAGAAAATGAAGAATTTGATGCTCATTGGGTTGAACAATTGTCTGACAAACAATTCTCGTTAAAAATAATCTGTCAAGACGTGTACATTGCGGAGATTCATTTACTCCATTTTCAGACAGGACATGTTCATCCTATAGATCTCTATCTCCATATCGACAGTGAAAAGGAAAAATTACGTTACCCTCATTTTTCTAAAATAGCTTTTATTCGATAATTGCAATGCATAAAACTTTATGCACGTTCTAGCAAAAGGACCTAAGATGAAAATGTTGAATTTGTGGTCGGAAAAAAAGGTGGCCGGTCAAATCTGAGACCAGGAAAAAGGACCTTCACCTCGTCAATTTTACTGTGTTTTCTTAAATAAATTATTAAATTAGTACCATTTTGTGTGAATAAAAATAAACAATTTTGGTCTTTGTGCACTTCAAGGTAGTTCAAGACGACGACAAGAGTTGCGATGTTTTCACTTTCGCCCAAAATTATTAAAGTTACGTTTTTTGTGGGCTACATTATTTTTCCTTTCCACGGTCGA
Organism: Rhyacophila evoluta; assembly: GCA_022683975.1. NCBI lineage: Eukaryota > Metazoa > Arthropoda > Insecta > Trichoptera > Rhyacophilidae > Rhyacophila > Rhyacophila evoluta. Next base: position 19,518 of record JAGVSQ010000689.1, on the reverse strand, counting down.
TGTGCTTTATTATTGCAGCGGGCTTGTTTTTACCGTATCAGCCCTGAATGTTAAACATATACGTTATTATAATTTGAAGATTTTTGATGAATCAGTTCTAAGAAATAAAATGTAAATAAAGATAAAATGGTCATTATACAAGATAAAAAAAAAAATATAAACTTAAAGCCAACACGTTGATCGTGTTGATTGTTCATGTTCTGAAGAAACAACGTCTTCTCTGAGCTCCCAATAAGTATTTTTTAATATTTGATTACTAATAACCATACCTAGCAATATAATATGTTTAATTATTAAATATTTAGACATCGTGTATTTTACTGTAAACAATACACATTGCTTGTTTACTGTAATCAAGTCAAGCCATAGTAAGCAATATTTATTTTTAATGTAATATATTTCACTAAATCAACCTCCAAAATGTAATAAGATAATCCAAAGCTTGAAACGGATAGTCCACAATATATCGAATTATGTACAAAATTTTACAGTAAGACATTGTAAGGATGTTACCTAAACATATTGATCTTTAAGTACAAAGCATAATTGGAAAATTAAACATCCCTTTGAGTCTGATATGTTGTATTCCTTAGAGACATCTTAATTGGGTTTCATAAACTGATGTAGTACTTTAACAAAGAAAATTGTTATCAAAGAATACTTGTTCTAACGATATTTAGTAGAATATGAGTAAATTAATGTCCAAAAAATATTTTTTTAAATATATACGTATGGTATCTACTGTTTTATGTAAAATAATAATTACATGGTAATTGTTTTAAGATTACATCTGATATTCCAGTGAAAACTATTTGCTTGTTTTATACTAGACTAATAATTTAAAGTTTAATTTAAGTATATTAGTATATTAATAAGTATTTAAGTAAGTATTTTAGTAAGTTATTTTAGTATCACTTTTTCAAATGACGATTGTCACTGAAAAGTCATTTAAAGGGTCTCAAATTGGGAAAGGTACACATACTGATATGAAATATTTAAAAAACCGACAACTTAAACGTATCGTCTAACAATTTCCAGAGGTCCGTGCGATCGCCAAGGGGGTCCGCGGCAGCTTAGAATTAATTTACGGGTCCGCGAAATGTTTTCGAATTTATGACGAATTCCCATTTTTCACCGCGTACAAAATTTTAATATGTGCGAACCAAAATACAACGAAAAATTAGAAATGGATAGAAATTCGCCCGAATTATCTGCAGATCGTTTTTATTTAATTTAGAGGTCCGTGGTAAAAGAAGTTTGGGAATCACTGGTTTGATACAAAATTAACAAAATAATCATAGTATATTGGTTCTAAAATAATTTAGAATTTAAAATCAATTTACATCTAGCAGCATTAGTCAAAAACATTAATTATTATTTTTATGTCGTTTTTAAATCGGAATAATTTAATTAATTATTGACAATTAAGATTTTTCTATACTGTCATATTGATATCGAAAATGGTTTATTTGACTTGTTTGATAATAGTTTAATTGATTAAAATACGAAAATAATACTATTAAATATATTTGGCCACATTTTTAGTTAGATTTAATTTCTAGCATATGTAAATAACATTGTTAAAAGCAATAATTAGGAAATCTTTTAGGAAAAAGAAATATAGTAAAGTTTCTACCATCTTTTTAGTAAATTACAAATTATATATTGCTAAAATAATCGCGAGGCATATGCATCCTAAAAATAGCTTCACTTGTGTCTTTGCCCGTAACAACATAAAATTCAAGTTTGTTGTAAATTTAATGAGGACTTTATTTTAATTAAAGCTTAATACTTTGTAATGATTCTAAAAAAAATCTCATTATGCATAATAAAAAATGATATCTTCTATCATATCCCTTACGCTTTTCCTGTACATTGTTTTAATGGAGATTTTTCTTAATTTATTTCGTGCTGTGACATAAACCATTTTCATTTGCTCCGAGCTATTTTTAGCGGAGGCATTTAAAAATATGTACAGAAAATTCAAAAAAAAATATTCTCACAAAACAAAGAGTTTGTAAAAATATTCAACAATGTTCGTATTTTATAAGATTAATATGACATTTTATCCATTAATAAAACAATAAAAAATACTTTCCCACATTATTTATTCTATAACCTACACAGACAATGAACAAAAAGATATATTTTGATATAGATTTATGTGCCAAGATAAATTGCCCAGCGGAGAAATTCGGAACTAATCTCGATGTCATACAAAAAAAATAATAGGTACCTAAATGTAAATGTGCAGCGCCCTCATAAAACAGATGATTTATATTGGAGTATTTTTTATTAATCGTATTATTTATTATTTTTCCCTGATAAAGTTCCTATGACTTACAATATTTAAGCCTTCAAGAAGATGTCGTAGTTCTACACCATAGCATCGGAAAGAAAAGAGCTTGTAAGTTTTGCTTGTTAGTAAAAAATCTACTTTTTGAGGTTTTATTAATCCATCAAGTTAGTATATATACAATTTATGTTAAAAGTTCTTTAGATGTTATATTTATAGTTACTTTTACGTAAATATCTAGGCTATGTGAAGCATAAGATTTTGATCAATGTATTAACTTTAAGCCCACCAAAAGTTTACGAAGCTTTTAATTACAAGCTCGTAAAAGCTATTTTTGTAGTTGTGGTCTAATATACTCATACATTCTAATTAATGATCTGTTTTCCAAGAATCACTGTTGGTATATATAATATGTATGTATAAAAAACGTTTTTAATAGTATTTCTTATCAACATTTTTTGTGAAATTTATGCTTGTAATTTAAATATCTAAATAAATCTATATCTTCATTGAAACTCCGTAGGTTTATACTAATTTTTTAAGCAAATTAAAAAAAAAAAGATTTGTATTGTTCATATTGATATTTTAACTTATAACTGTTTATGGTTATAAACTGTTTTTTTACCATTTATACTCCTATATTTTGCATATGAATTAAAACTGTGTACTGATGTTGATACAAAAGTATTTGAATCTCCGCAGTGTGAAGATATGTATTAACATAAAAGTTTAAATTTGGTTATTAAGCAATTAGGAAACCCATTATGAATCCAATTCTGGATTTTAAAAAATCCAGAAGATGTCGGAATCAATTTATTTAGACTTATATAAATGATTCAAACGCTAAAGATACGTAAGCAAAAACTAGTTTGCAGACAACAATTATTTATATCACACTTAAAGGATGCTCATTACGTTTTTTGCCATGGAATAATCTATCTGGAAGGTATATTACAGCCAGTTTTTTTACAATTTACAAATAATATTCGGTTAAATTGGTTAATTACGTGTAAGCAGCGCATTTCCTTCCCATTATCATTCCTGAAAAAAGAAATTTGGTGGCACAAGCCTTTACGTGGTGGCCGGTAACTAAAATGTAATTAATTAAACATAACGGACGCTCTATTAGGTGCCATTTTCTACGTGACGTGGGAAAAAAGCTGAGAAAATTATAAATACCATTACGTTTGTAATCATCTCATTTTTCTATGTATTATAAATAATTAATGTTCACTCACAGTGAATAAATTATTTCTTATGATTATTGTCATTGAACTAACAATAATCGTGATAAATACAGCTTTGTTATTACGTTTATTGCCATAAATAAAAAATAAAATACGATTTAAAATATAATAATCCAGTGTTTTCACACACTATTTTACAATATTCCACGTGAAAAAGTTACGCATCACATATAATATTAAATCCTCAGCTGGTAGTATTAATTAAAGTAAAAGATTGATTAACATTTGACATATTTAGTTAGACTATCTTTGGTAAATTTATTTTGAATACATATTTATATATCGGTAGATAAATATAAAAGATATTGACATCGCACTATAGAAACGTCTTTGGTAAAGATATATAAACATGAGAACTGTTTTAAAATTTGAATAAAACTTAGACTCTCATTTGTATAAAAAGAACTATTTCTGATTTCTAAAGTTGTTTTAAAAAATTGACACACCGATTGATATTAGCTGAAATGATGAAAATTTTATTTAAAATACGCGTATGATGAATGAATCCGTGGTCAAATATGTACACAAAATCAATGCTTATTTTTGTTTTTAATATTCTTGAAATTGATTTTTTTCTACTGGTTTATGTGCTGAATGTTTCTTTTATACAAACAAATATTTATTCAAAATCTTTTCCTTTACATTTTGGTATAGTGGAATAAGTTCACTATGGAAATACCCTCCTCTTTTGTAATATTATTTTTGATTTTAAGTAATAGTTAAAATGTCTAAAAGGTGAATCATATTTCATACATAAGCATATCGACTGTAAAATGAAAAAAAGGACGTAACTCATAAGTTTTTAAAATAAATGTTTTTCAATAATCGTACATAACTTAATTTATTTAAGAAGAACCATTAAAATTCGTGTGTATAATTGTATAAAAGAAAACCGTGAAAAAAAAAAGACGTGATCCACACTTAATTTACAGTAAGCATATAAAACGTTTATTTAATAATTTTGTAGCAAAGTTAAAACATTAATAACTAGCTGAGAAATCGAGAACGTAAACTCTTTTTTATTCCTAAATGCAGAACTAGCCTGCCAGTAGTCATGCCAATGCATTTATAGCGAGTGAGCTTAAAGTGATGTTATTTAATAATTGTTTAAATTAGGATCTGTCTAACTCACTGGACAAGCCATCGTTGTTTTATTTTATCTCTTTACGTCAAATGAATTTATATATTGTATCATTGTTGTACCTGCTATTTTTAAAATTGATTTTCTTATGAAATATTTTGAATATTTTTCTCCTTTGATATTATGCTATGTTGTAAATGATTTGAACTGATAATTTATGATGTTTGCAACATTCAAAATAAATAAATAGAAACAACCTTGCAAGTGCATGAGAAGTAATGAAAGTTCTTTTTCCTAATCGCAAATTTCACATTTTTCAATTTGACATTTGCAGCTTAAATTCTCTCAATAGAACGTATATTAAATTGAAGACATTATGATTATCGAAGAAAATCTGTTAAAAAAAATACAGAGGGTAAGTAATTTTTTTCTTCAGTCGATATCTAAAAGAAAATCAATCGAATAAAGCCAATAATATATATACGCTCTTAAATACAGATGTCCCAAATGCTTTTATATCAATTTATATCTATACTATCTATTGGTGTTTAATGATATGTAAAATAATTTATTGTTTGCGAAAAGTTGGTGACCATCCCTTGCCTGCGTGGGGGCTGAACGGCGTAAGGATTTGTCTCGTTGGGGCAATCATAAATCTAACAATTATTATTTCTTGGGAAAGTTAGTGACTTTTCTGCCGCATTTAACCCAAGTGAGAGTCTCCTGCGTTGTCTGCTTGTATCAATTAGAAACTTTATGAAACATGACGTCGTTAGAAGTTTCGTGAGATATCGCTTGCAATGTAATTTCTAAGTAATAGCCGCATACGAAAGTTTCAGTTAAGCTCTTCATATGTTATTAATTAATATTATTATACACTTAACATTCACTATTCTACTAACCACATATTCATACTAATTATGAGAGCAATACCGTGGTGCAATAAGCAAAAGTAATTTGTAATAATTGCTTAATAATGCCATCTTGTTGCATCATGCTACATGAGAGTACTGTATCAATTGGACAATTAAAAGTCATAAAAATATTTTTAAAATATCCCATAAAAATCTGACGACTCCGTTGAGCTTTAAGACTTATACTGCAAAGAATATAACTATTTCTGTTCTCTCTGACAAGATCTATAAAAAGTATATGTTCGTAAGCAGCTCTAGCAATAAATCGTTTTTTTTTTATAAAAATACTTGTAAAATAAATATTAAAACTATCAGTTTTTACGCACTGTGAAATTATTAAATTGAGTTATCAAATTTGCACTTAGAGCCATCGATGACCTAGTGCTTATTTAAGTTATACAAGATGCCTGTTTGTGACTTCAAAATGTATCCACCATCCATCCACTCTGTCCTCACACCTGGTATTAATCAGACGTGTCCCGAAAATTTGATATCGAAAAGAGATTTATTTTATTCGACTAGAATATCTTGGGTGTGGCAATAGAATACGTGGGATTAATATTATACATTATCTGTATTATTTTTCACATACCTTTGCAGCTATAATGTGTAGGTATATTGTGGTGTCTTTGTCGTAGATGAGAGTTAACCTCACAAGATTTTGTATCAGCAACTGCAGATTTTAAGGATTTCAGGAAACTTTAAATATGTAGGGCTAAATGTATGATACGTTCATTAATTAGTTAATTATTCATTTTCATAAATAGAAAATCAAAATAAATTTTTAATTTGCAATGGGATCTATTATGTAAAAAATATTATAGTGTATTATAAGATTCAATAAAATTCACAAGAATTACTCATGATATAATATATTATACAATAATAATTTAATTTTGCGGAATGAGCTTAGATTTTTTGTCATGTTTTAAGCTACCTTCGAATATTTATTTTTAACTAGTAAAAATGTCTGTTTATGTAAATTTTGTTTTAAAGCTGTTTTGAATAACTTTTTAATTTACTTCATAGTATGACGAACTAAAAGCATGCCATCAATTTAAAATATATATCAATTTTGATAACGTTTAGAATTGATTGTAATATATTGATCTTTAAATCAAAGGCAGTCTTACTTTGCTTGGAGATTTTATTATTATTTGTTTTTATTCGAAATATTATTCAATTATAGAATGTGAAATAAATATTAATAAAAAAAGCTCTTAACGTCAATAACCCCGATTATATTCGTTAAGCACGCTACTGATTGCGAGCGTGTATATTTTGCCTCGGAGTTTAAAAATATAGCTGTTGAAAAAGTTTCACCTGTTTTGCATAAATTTTCTTGATGTGTGTTGGAAGTTATAACCAGATCCTTTATGATTACCGCGGAAGTCGAGATAACTTTGTCGTAATATAAACCCAAGAGCTTTTTATAAAAAGCTTCATACAAATAATTGAGGTGTATTCTTGTGTTTGTTAAATCATCGTCAACCTGCTTTTATTAAAACTTTACAAATCACTATAATGTAATTTAATCATGTTTTATCAGCTCGTATAATTTAAACATTTCGTATTTCCAGAATAGAAATTCACAATTAAAAACATCCGTTGATGATATTCGTTATTAATTTGTTATATCACAAACGTACAGTTCTTAATTCCTTCTTTATCTTCTTTGTTGTGTTAATTTTATTAATACTGACATACGAAGCACTTGATTATTTTGTTGATTTATCCCTAGGTATGTTTTAATGTACACTTTCCAACTTTTAGAGTATTGTAAATATTTTGATACGAAAAAGAATATTATAGTAAGTGTATTAGTGGAAAATTGTATGTTTTGTTACTAATTATAATTTTGAACGATAAACAGTAAATAATCATTTTTTATTGTCATATACCTAACTAGTTAATATTTAGAACTATGTGTAAAAACTACAATAAGATAATAATTATAATTTTTCTAAACATAATATAACATATATATCGGTATTGTAGTTGATAGCGTGCGTGCCTAGCAATCCGGAGAATGCGTGTTTGATGATTTTTTTAAATCTGAAAAATCCAACTGGTTGTCCATTGGGTTGAGTAACTGTCTCTAATAAACAATTCTCGTAAAAAAATGCGGAGATCGATATACTCCTTTTTCGGATTGAATATCTTCACACTGTGTAAATCCATATACTCCATATTGGGAGCAAACATATAATACATATATATATAACACATAAAAAGAACTGTGAAATAAAAGATATTCACTGAAATTTATTCTGAAATTATTAGTGTTTTCACTATAAAATATAACTAATGAGATTGAGGTTAATTAGTTTTAAAATATCCGGAAGTTTTATCACCTTTAAATGCTTTTAAAGAAGCTTTTCGCTGAACAACGCTAACAAGGCGATTATAAATTCATCCACACACGATCACATACAAAGTTAACTATTGTAATTAATGTAAATGAAGTTTTATCAAATTAAACCCTTCTTAAGCGTTTAATATTACAGTGGTTGAATTTACTAAAAATATGAGTCGAAAAGTTTGTATTATAGTGTATTTGTATATATATATATATATATATTTATTTTACACCATGTTTGCTCCCAACGTGGAGCATATGTTTACACAGGTTGAAGATATCGACTCCAAAAGAGGAGTATATGGATCTCCGCAATGTGAAGACAAGTTTTGACAGACTATTTTTCGCGAGAATTGTTTGTTGGACAATTATACAACCCAATAGGCATCCAGTCCTGCATTTTTAAATTTAAAAAATGCAACATATGGAGAATCGACCCTGCATTCTCCGGATTGCTAGGCGCGCACGCTACTAACGACGCTACCGATGAGACAGACCATTACAAATGTATACTTTATTTCACTTTAAAATTTTTTATCGCCATTAAAATCTATTCATAATCAATAATATTTAAAATTTAATACAAACCGACCTGGATTCGACACAGTGACCAAAACATACTTTTTGTAGCCATGGTATAGAAAAAAATATATTTAAATTCATCGACAAAAAATATTCTCTCCGTCTAATAATAAAGGAAAATGCGTGTGTATTTTTTTCAAATTTAGAAGGAAAATGTTTTTAAAGCAACCTTAAAAAATCTGACAAGAATGGAAATTTTATCTCCGTTTTACGTAAGACGAAAGTAAAATTGTAATATGTACATAATATTATAAAAGAAAATATTAAATATTCGTTAAAATAATGTTTCCATGTGGCAATATATAATATGTTGGAAGTATAAAAGAATTGCAACTAAAATCAATTAAATAAATGAAAATAGCTTTGAAGTAACAAAATATATTAGAGGCTCTATTCACTATACGAATAGAAATACATCGAATTTCAAAATCGGAAAACTATCAAACTGGTTAGGACAAAATGGGGCAAACTATATAATTAGAATGCTCAAATGATCATTAATGTATTGTACATTTGGCCGTGTCGAGATTGCATAATATATGTTTTTCAAAAAGCAAACCTTATCATAGACTTAGATATCCATTTGGGTAGTCAATGCTTAATGATCGAGCGTCGGTCATTCTTATTAAATTTTGTAATTTTGGTATTGGATATTATAAAACTCGATCAAATAGGCAAGATATTTGATAAAGAAATGTAATTGTCATAAATATTTTCAGAAAAACCAAAATAGCTATGTAAGGCTGGATTATTGGATTAGATAAGTTACAAGTCTACCTGGTAACCTAAAGGTTAGGTAAGGTTAGGTTAGGCTAGGTCAAGTTAGGTAAGATTAGGTCAGGTGAGGTTAGGTGCGCATCTTTTATCCGAAAATACAGAACTGAGCGCCTATTGGGTTGAGCTCTGACAATCAATTCTCGTGAAACATAACCTGTCAAGACTTGTCTTCACATTGCAAAGATCCATAAATTCCATCTTCCGAGTCGAAATCTTAATAGCGTGAACATCCATATGCTCCACTTTCCAAGAAAGTATGGAGTAAATGAGTAGTTTACACTTATTTACATCGTGGCCAAGAGGTAAGTGTGTGCGTTTTGGAGCAGGATTTTACGGGCTTAATTCCCACAACTGCTAGATTAAAAAAAAACTAATTTGCAAAAAAGATGCCCATTAGATTAAGCAACTGGATGAACACTTGAAAACGTGCTGCCAAAATAGTCCTTAGAAAAATCATATTTTGTAGATATCCAAATGATTCATTTGAATAATATATATATTTTAAGAAATAAAACTGGGAGCAAGATATTGTTAAAATATATAGACATTGTAATATATGTTTTTGTTACTTCGGCTTTAGCGTAGATATTCAGAGCGTGGATATGACATTTTGGTCCGCACTGAAAAATATGACAGAATTGTCTATTTCTAAATTGAAAATTTATTTGATCGTTTGTCATTTTTATGATCGCAAATGGTCTCCGAGCGGCAATCTGTAATTTTATTACCAACCAAAATGGCTGCTGTGTAACGTAACCATTTAAATATTATTTATTCTGTGGTCTTTATACGTATGTATAATAAAAACCATGGTCTGAAAGAAAATACAGTTTTTCTAGTAAAGAGAATTATCACAAACACCCCGTTTCGGGAATATTCAGTCAAAAAATTAACGACAACATTGTGCTTTTAAATATAATTGTAATAATTAATATTTTTGACTGATGGCGCTTGATGGAAATTGATTTTAAGTTATAAATTATTTAAAACTAGTAAGCTTAAGCTAAGCTAAAATCTCACATATAGAAGTTTACCAGTTTTAAATAATTCAGAATTTATAATTTTAATAGTATACTTTCATTTCGTATTCATGTCACAAGTGTTGAATACGAAATCAAATTTTAACAGAAAAATTACAAAACATTAAAATTTATTTCCACCGCTTGTAAAAATATATAAATTAACAATTTTTATCTTAAAGAAGCATAGAAGCCTTAACATATCATTATAATTTAATACAAATAATTTAAAATGCAAATATCTATGTTTAAACTACGCGTGGTTTAGGAAAATTCCGTTCTATCTTCTTGAAACCGTACTATGCTAATTAATATTATCTTACAATTATATTTAATTTACTACTTGAGAAAATATCTTCATTATTTAAATATACACCAAGCTCTCTTGACTTAAAAAATGCTATGATCTTTTCAAAACAACTAAATTTCGCCAGTTGATATTCTGGTCTCTCCCCTTTGTCTTTCAAACTCTTTTTTGTCTGAAAGTTTTTTCATCTTTCTCATTGAAAAGAAGTCTCTTCGATTATTAAGTGTGGCTTATCCCTTGAACATAACTGACTCAACGAAATAGTTCTACTTTTATACAGAACGATATTACGGTAAAGGGTTTTCTGTAAAACACTTAAACTTTATAGTCGTACCTTATAAGATTATCATAAAAAAGTTGCAACTTGGAAAGCTTTTTTTTATTTTTAACACTCGCCTTACGCGACATTACTTAGCAACAATAATGGCTCTCAAGTATCTAGTAAAAAATATATGTTTTGAATTCAAATAACGCAAAATATTATAAATTAATAACTGTAATTAGCTACAATATTTTGAAGTCAAATAATGTAAAATAAATGCAAGAAATGCAAACATAATAAAGAAACAAAAGAGACGACATATCCAGGCAGATACCCGTTACTGACTAACGACAAACTGTAGCCGCTTTAAATACTCCTTCTCTTCTTCTCTGAAATGTAATGATATCATTCAAATTAGTGCTAAAAGCTGCTGTTACATATACCGACGTTATTATGTGTATGCCGCATCTAGTTCAAATACAAAATAGCTATTTGTGTTGATATTGATCGATAGTTTTATTTCTTAATAACATTATTGGAATTAATGGGATTTTTATGAAGAATACATATCGTATGAAGACCTTGCAATTGGTATATTTAGAGAAGTTATATAAAATATAAATACTGGTCATTCACTATCGACCATCGGCTAGTAAGAGTTAAAGGATTATTCGGTGACCTTTAGAAATGGATTTTTAAAAGTTGGGCTTTTTTCGTACCCAAGATAAAATAAAAGCTTTCAAAATAAGTCTTATTAAAAATAACGACTAAATTTTTTTCGGATTATGATTTGGAATATTAAAGATTTGTCGCTCTAGCTTATACAATCTTTACACGTATACTTTTAGGGTTAGAGACAAAGCTAGTTAGTCACAGAATAGACAGTAAAATAAGTTTATTAAAGAACTTAATTATTAATAAAGACATATGAGCGCGTGTTTTATAAATAATGATCTAACATTCACTGTACTAATATAGACTTATTATTTGATATATTTATATTTTTGTATTTAGTCGCTTATATTGAGAGATTTTTTTCTCACAAATTGATTGTCAGCCGTTACTTAACCCTATATGAGCATTCGGTCCTGCTTCTTCAGTTAAAAAAACAGCTGTAGTAATCGAATCTGCAATCTCCAGCTCCTAAGAAAAATTTAGACTACTCGGAAGACATGGATATCTATAAAATTAAATCAAAACAATAGCTTATAGGCAAATAATTAAAGCTTGTATTTCGTCATTACTCACTTGAACTCTCAACTTGAGTAGAGTGTCATCTTATGCTGGTGAATTTAATAGTATTTCAATTTCCATATATTATATTATATTAGAGTAAACAGTTATTTTAACATATGATAACGTTCATGACAAAAGAATACAAGGTATAAATAAAGCTATATAGTCAATATTGTTTAAAAAAAAAATCGGTTTTTTTTTTTATAATTTTGACATTATAAAATATTAGGTAATTTGATAGTAATATAAAAAGAGTAAAACTCAATGTATACATAGTGATTAAAGAGAGTTAATTTCATTTTCTGTCGTGTAGTATACGAGGTATTGCTTTGCTACGAGTAATATAACGATATCAGTAATTATATTAGCAACCTACGCAGTCAATACTCTTTTATGGGGAAAATTAGGAGTCCAATGAAAGAACGTTCATCCGTGGCTAAAGAAATGATTAATGGTATGATATTTCCTCTATAAAATATATCAGTTATTATATTAAAGCCACATTTGGTGCAAAGGTAATTTACACAGGCTTCACAGAATTATTTTTCTGAATTAATTATATGACCAGTCACTGTGATGTAATCAACATGAATTGTTTATCTATTAAAAATATGCTGAATGTTTTTTAATAATAACGTTGAGTTTACACCTTTTTAGTAATCTTACAAGTAATTAAATTATCTTATAGATAATCTATACTAATTTTCGTATATTACATTACTGTTAAGCCTTCTTTTAAAGATACAATCTAAAAAATATTTTAAAAATACAACATAATAATATCATCTATTAAATTTAACGTAGCAAATTGATTTTATGTAAATATTTATTAAGCGTTTCAGTCAGTTATTTAAATGTTTACTTCTAATAATAAGTGAGTCTATGAGATAGTTTTTGCCAGCATTTTGAATAGTCATAATAAAGAAAAAGTATTTAGTTGGTGAACCTATGTCAATTAAAATAAATAGATCTTATGTAAATGTTTATTAAGCGTATCTATCGATTATTTGAATGTTTACTTCAAATAAGCAGTGAGTTTATTGAATAGTTTTTTCCAGCATTTTAAATACTTATAATAAAGAAAAACTATTTGGTTGATTCACACATGTCAATTAAAAATAAAAAGCTTTTTAAGTCGGATCAAACATTTATCGTAGCGCGGACTGCGACTTGGTTTATGTAAAGTATGATTTTGAAGTCCCTAAAAATATGAAATCTTACAAATAACAGATTTTTTTTTAAAAAGCTCAATACTAATTTCGGTTAATTATAAGAAGAATTATGTATGTTCCAGTACACGCCAACTAAGTTTTTGAGCTTTTCCTGAAACTTTTATGATACTTTGAAAAACACCTCACATTTGTTTTGTTACACCAGCGCGCGCTATACAAGTATTTAAAAATAATGCAGACATAGTGGGTAATACAAGGAAAGGAAATGAGTTAATGACATTGATACTCCAAGATTTTTGCACTGTTATAAGAACAATATACTAGACAAAAATTGTTGTAAAAAATACGATGTGGACGACATAAAAATTTTTGCTGGCACAAAGAAAAATCTCTTCATTTTCATATAATTATTTTCATGCTTTCCATTTTATTTCAAAAAGGACTTGGATTAAAATAATGCAATTAAATAAATCGCATTTTAAGAAAATGCGCTGCCATGCCGACGGTTCATTAAAAAAATGCTTTTTAGCAAAAAAGACTCACTGTGTATTATCGATATTAAATTTAATATGATTTTAAAACATATATTTTATTCTTACTGGATTTTTTTCCGAAATGAAAAATGAATCTATTGATTTTTGCGGTGGCATATAATGGAGATTTTGTAGCAGCAAGTAAAAATAGTTACTATTAGAAATATTGGAAAATAATATCCATTTCTTTGAAGATTTTATTTTACTTTATGTTATAAGTTAATTTGAAAGAAACCTTGTATAATATTAACATTTGATTTCAATATATATAAAAATACGTATCAGTTGTTATGCAGCTATTTTAAAATAAATATATTTATATGTATACTATATAAATGAACTCGTTTGTGCTGCTTTTTAATTGTTAATGTTATATTATTGCTACTTGAAGTACTCATGGTAAATTAAAATTGAATTAACACCGGCATTTATTTTAAGATATTTAAATAACACTTTTTTACCATCTAAGTACCAAAAATGGATGGTATATAAAGTAAAGAAAACCACAACAAAAATGAAGTATATGAAAATTCGTAATATGAAAACGTATTTAACAGATATTCATGGGAATTGGTTGTCACCTAATTCTTCTATCAATTGATCATAAAGTCCTGCCTTTTTATTTTTTTAAAATAATATTAACACTCTTAATAACATTTTATCTTCTTCCATATCCAATTCTTAAGTGGAGTATCTGAACACAACGTAGCGCTTCCAAGAATTCTTGTTCCCCGCCATTACATTCTATAGATGGTAGCGGGTCATGTTAACACTCTTTTGAGGCATCCGCAGTATGTGACCGAGCTAGGTCCAACTTCGCAAATTCATTTTGTCAGTGATTATTGACTGCATCCTATCTTATCACCTTGTTTCGAACGAAATCATACTACAGTATCCCTAGAATCCGCCACAGGCGTCTGTTTTCAAAGATTAGAATACTGTTGCTTTGCATCTTTGTTGGGTGCCACATTTCCCAGTCGTAAACCAACACCGACAAAATGCATGGAATTCCAGATATTCCGCATAGAATTGTATTAACTTCACTTTAAAATTAAATTGGTATTTAAAGAAAACAATATTATTAATTGTTAATTTTATTTATAGAAGAATTTTATCTTAGTTATTGTGAGTTATTTCTCCCAGTTGTAGATGATGGCATCTTAATTATTATAAATTAATAATAAAATTTTCTTAGTAAGGTTGTGTCTCCCGAGTAGCGTCAGGAAAATCAGAAGAATGCGGCTTTAATTTTTCATCTGTCTGATTTAAAAAATCCAAAAATCCAGAACATGGATGTCTATTGGGATGGAAAATTGTATGACAAACATTTCTTGTAAAAGTAATCTGTCAAGACGTTTTTATGTTGCAAAGATTCATATATTCCACTTTCAGCTTGGATGTATTTACACTGTGTAGATTCATATGCTCCACTTTACGAGCAAAAATTGTATATAAATGTAGAAAAGAATGTTTAGTTAGAACACTTAACAGATGATCTGAATTACTAACAGATGTTTTTGAAAGAGAGTCTGTAATTGTTTTACGGTTTTTCTAGCTGCAAGAAAATGCACGATTGATTTTGAATGCGCAAATAGTGATATATTATGTTATAGCTCAACCAAAACACGTTTATAAAATATAATTTCATATTTAAACTAATCCAAACAAAATTATATTTTCAATTGGTATGCATAATACGATATTTACAACATCGCTGAAACATTGATTGGATTCGATGTGATCATAATATCGTTCTTCAAAATAAACACCTGAGCAATAAAAAGCGGAAATGGTTTCCTCATCTTGTTTAGGCGTCAGACGCGGTCGAGTTGCCCATTTTCTTTTTAGATTTGTGTTTTCTTCTCACGTTGTTTTTCACCTTTACTTGTGCGATAGGGTGAGCCAAGATAATACGAAAAACACCAATATGTTTTTATATTGCTTATTTTATATCGATATAACGTTTTTATTTTCGAAAAAAATATTATGACCAAAACTTTTTTGTACTATGCTTGCCCCAAAAGTGAAGCATATATATATACACAGTGTGAAAATATCCAGTACGAAAGTTGAATATATAAATCTCCGTTAAATGAAGATACTAAAAAATTGATAACACAATCGGCAGTTCTTCCACCACAAAAATAAATATGTAATATATTTTGATTAATTTACTACTGACCAAATTTCATAAAAGGTATTTTCCAGCGACTAACTTTTATTTAATTCGTTTATTTGATATTCTAAATAGCTATTTAAGTTGCGTTATTGTTACAAATAGTTCAATTTGATGTAGTTAAACAGAAAACATCCAAGCCATATTGTAATAAATAAGAGAAAGCTGCGATTGAGATTTTAAAAGAAACAAATTAATAAAAGTATGAATTGATAGTACTGTACTAATAGTGTAATATGAAATATAAATACTTGCACAGTATATAATACGTCTTTCCTGATTATTAGAGTATTAAAAAGCCAACTACTTTAAAAAATATTAAATCTTTTGTGGATGGTAATTGAAATTTTGATCGTTTTGTGTTTGGATATAATATTATATTAGTCTTTGCCTATAAACCTTGAGATAGATTATATTAAGCGTATTTTTATTTATAAATAAAACAGTATATCGATACAATACAATATAATAATAATAAATACTAAATTTTATTACTAACTGAAAGTAGCATTATGAAAATTAATATAATTTATAAAAAGTATGGTCAAAATTTTATTTTAATTAAGTAATATTATATTTAAACTTTAAAGCTAAAATCGTTGAAACCACATGGAAGTTTTGTAGATATTATTTTTTGTAAATATAAAATATGCGGGTTAGAAAAAAACTGCGATTAAAAACTTCTGGGTGTATAATTTCGATTAGGTGTCTTTGTCATATTGATATGTTGAAGCATTCTATGCGATTAAATGAAAAATGTCAATTTGTGGCTTGGTCTTATTATAAAATAAATAACAGTTTTCCAAGATACCCAATTCACTATTTAAAACTGTTTGAACACAAAATATTCATTTTTTTCTATAAATAATGTATATGATATTAATATGGACACATGGAAGATGTAATGCAGTTCATAATATTAAACCACACCCAAAGCATTCTTTATGAACAACGATATCAATTTGCTTCGTAGAATTGAAAAAAAATGATAGTTTTTACAATTTACTAAATGTTTTCAATTTTGTATAATATTTAACAATAAAATCAATTATGAAAATAATATAGGCATACTATTCATTTTATAATTATTATAAAAAAAATAGTATCACAGTTAAGTTTTATAAAAGAAAAATAGAAAAAAAAATATCTGTATATAAAATAATCAACATATAGTGACCTCATAAGCCTTTTCTTCCTACTGTTTTCCCTGCACGAGACGCAAACCGGTAGCTAAGTGTTTTTTTTAAAAGAACAAAAGCTTTTTAATTTCAAATAGATATAAGTGCATCAATTCTATTGAATTCCGATTTATACGATTAAAATCCGACAGTAACTAATGTCTTAATAAACTAAAGCTGTCAATATACAAAAAACATTTATTTATTGAAAATTTCATTCTACGTTGATGAAGAAATAAAAGAAAACAAAAGAACGTATGCCACAAGCCCAATATTTTATAGTCTTTTACTAGTTATTTTTTTATCGACTGTCTCTTTTTTTGGGTTACCCATTTCAGTATAGAGTGTACATATTGTACACGGTGTAGCGAAAGCCATAAATAACCACGTTTATGGGACGTGTTACTCCGAGAGTCACCATCCTCCCTGATGCGACATGCCCTCTTCTTCTGGATAACCTTTATTTATATCTTTCACCACATTCTAGCCTCCTCGTCAGTAACGTTCTGTAGGAATAGACGGATAAAGGCGGCGCATTTTGGAAGGTCTCAAATTCCGGAAGAAATTAAATAAGAACAGTCAATAAAGAGAACATAAAGTATTTTTTCTTATATTTTAAATTTTAGCACTTAATTAAGTAGCTTTGAAATAGTCACTTTCCGTAATATTGATTAGTATCATAGTGAAGTAATTTTATATTTGTAAATAACGTATTTTTGAAAAATGAACACATTGTCAATTGAGTTTTATATAATCAAATAAAATGTAACAATAAAAAACAGCAGGTATGTGTAATATAAATGAAAACAAAGGAATACATCATTACTTACAAATTTTATCTTTTGCGCTTATTTATACCGATAATTGTTTCTATGAAAACAATATTAGGATTCGTCTATAACAGCGACTCTCAAAGTGAGGGTCGTGACCCCTAGGGGGAAAATATTAGACATTATCAATTTATATCATTCACAAGACTACACATATAATAAAGAACAAGTTTCCTTTATTTAAAGATATTAAAAAATATAGTAAATATCGTAGGAGTAATAAAAAAACGAAAGAAAAAAGAGAAGATCTGTTTAAAAAAGATATGAAACAGCATCCATTTAATCTCACTCTCACTTTGGTGGAAGATATCGTTTTCGATAATACGCTTGAATTTTATCAGTATGTATATTTTAAAATAAAACCAGATATTCGTGATATATGTCTGATTGTGTACTAAATTTAATTAACTAAATTCAATTGGTATATTTGATATAAGGGCTTCTAGCAATATACCACAGATATAATATGTAATGTATTGTAATAATAGAATTAAGTACTTAATTTACAGTTATTATTTTACTTGTGGTTATAAATAATGAACCAAAAAGCTTTGTTTGTAGTTTAAATCAAACGAAATGCTTCACAGATTGTGTTTTAAAAATATTGTGAAATAACTGATTGTATTCCTCGAGTGTAGTGTTTTCACACTTTACTGAAACCTATATTTTTAGAAATCTTCATGTCATGAAACCGGTAGCTTTGCTTAACATACAACGAAGCCTGTACATGATATGTGAAGGCCTTCTAGATCGTTAGAATACTGGAATACAACGCACAATAGATAAAGTTTGGCTTATTTAAAAGCATCCATAACATCCGTTTAAAGCAGTACGAGTTTACACGGCTTATTTTTATTTTGAATATATTGAAAGGAGAGCCTTTTCTGGTATATTCTTATTTCTGAAAGGTATTAAATGTTAGATAACTTAAAAGCTGTAGAAGATATGAGATTCGTTAAACATTATAATTTAGTATAGTTTTACTTTAGTAAATTTGTATCTTAACAATTTTCGCCAATCAGCTTCTGTCAGTAAATCGGTTTAAAATGAAGTGATACACAATATTTATAAATATTTTAATCGACTGTGGAAACGATAAAGGACGTAATCTACAGTGAAAAATATTTACAGGAAGTATAAAAAATATTTACCTTATAATTTTGTGCCAAAATAAAAACTTTAAATAGACACAACTTTGAAGTGCATGGAGACTAAAACTGGTAATTTATATACCTAATCTGATATTAATTCAATAAGTTATTCCAAAAATTTTATTGAAAATGACATGGTGGCACACCTTTTTCCTAGTCGCAAATTTCAGAGGCTCTTCTTTTTTCAAACTTAAAAGCTAAATTTAGATGCTATTTCGACGTTTGCAGTTTAAATCCTTTGGATAGAATGTGTATCAAGTTATGTATTGTGGGGCTTTGCATATATATCAATTGAAAATATTTGAAACTTATTTTTTAAACTTTTGTTTTTATATTCTAAATAATTTAAAACTGGTAAACTTCCATATGTGATCACATATGGAAGTTTACCAGTTTTA
>JAGVSQ010000688.1:0-35909 GCA_022683975.1 Rhyacophila evoluta | reverse complement strand
ACCACCGTGACCGGTTAAGAACTGGGAAGTCCAATGGTCTGGAGTCAATTTGGTTTTCTCCATGCGCCACTTTAGGTTTGGAAAAAACAAATACAAATACAATGTATGTACATGGAATATAAAGTATGAGAACATATTTTGACAGAATACATTGTGTTTGTGTTATACTTGTAATATGGAATATGTACCAAGATGGATTAA
This sequence comes from Rhyacophila evoluta, assembly GCA_022683975.1. NCBI lineage: Eukaryota > Metazoa > Arthropoda > Insecta > Trichoptera > Rhyacophilidae > Rhyacophila > Rhyacophila evoluta. Next base: position 35,708 of record JAGVSQ010000688.1, on the reverse strand, counting down.
GTGGGTAATTCAACAAGAGATGCATTTAAAAAAAATTATACATATTAGATAAAAAAAACGCCAACAGTACTGGTTCATAATTCATTTGCGGACACGTTATCTATGTTCTCTAAATAAGTAGAACATAACTAAATAATTCTAGCATAACAAATAAAAATAATTTTAAAGAGATATATTTTCATAATATAGCCATTTATGCTTTTTGATATTCACACTTGTTTATTCTAAATTTATCAACATGAAATACTTAACTTGGTTTGAACAAAATATCTAATTATTACGGACTGTACGTATATATTTAGTATCTATAGTATATACATAAATACTGTTAGTGAAAAGAAATCTACATAAATTAGTACTGATACGAGTAAAAATCGGATTAATTTTATCTCATTTTTAGCGCATTTATAAAGTTATATTTGCCACCCCTGATAAACAATGCAACTATCCATTTAATCATAATTCGTTACAAATCAGTCTATAGAAATCTATCATTGTACCAATTTATCTTTAGTAAGTTGTCAATATCGCTCGACTTGGCAAAATGAATTCAAAACATTTAAAAAAATGATCTAGTTATGTCCTTTCCTTTTCGAAGGCATAAAATATTGAGTAATCTCTGTTGTCGGAGTCGTTCGTAAGTCAGCCTGAAAGATATTAAAATTAAATTACAGGCTACGTCCGATACTATATTTTGTAATAATTGCGAATATTAAAATATACAATATAATTGAGACCAACTCAATACTCGAAAAATAAGTCCTGACTTACAACCTGTTGAACGGTCATTATTAGTAATGGTTTAACAATTGTTTATCTTAAAAAGTTCAAAATGGGCTTTGCAATATCATAAAACGTCAATAATTAGATGGACATTATATACATATAATTTTGTTCATGTTCATTGGTTAAATGATACAATTCAGTAGAGTATTAATTATTAATACAATGATGAATAATTTCATTCACACCGTAGAATTTATTCGTCTCACGTAAATATAAAATAAAAACTTATGGAGCTACAAACAATGATATAAAATTAAGTTTCACCTATAGGTTACATTACTAAATATGTCGAAAATGATTAAAATTCTTGAAAATCTTCGCTCAGCCTGTGGCGTAGCTACCAAAGAGCAGTCAATCCAGGCGCACAAATTATGGGGGCGAAAATTTTGAATTAAAATTTTTAGTTAGCGTAAGTGCTAGAAAACGAGATACTATATGGGGCCCAGGGATTTAATTTGGTCCGGGGTGCATAATATGTAGCTACGCCACTGCGCTGAGCTGTTAAAACCTTCGATTTGATAAATTTGAAATTTTATGAGAGCTTTAAAAAACTGTTTATCATGATAATATAAGATACATTGGAGATGTCTATTACCAATTCAAATTTAATTTAGATGCTTTATGAAATATTAGATTTTACTAATATAAATAGTGATAAATAAAGAAAAAAATACTGTATTAACATATTGTCACACTATAGGTTTTAGCAGCTCAACGTTAAAATATTAATTTTCCAGATGCTTATTTTTACAACTTGCAAAAGGATGTCGAAAAAAGGCAGCAATATCTTCCCATGAGATAATGGTGTAAAGTCTTGATAAATCAAAACCAATAAGTTCATTATGAATTATTTATAAGCGTACCTAGTTCTTTAATGTTGATAATAAAATTTGACATAAAAAGGTAATTTGTTGAAAGTGTTTTTCGTCGTAAATACGTGACGATTGGGTGTGTTTATCATGTACATACTTTGAAAGGCATATTTGTGGGGGGTATTTCCAAACTGAACTTATTCCACTCTATCAAAAGTTAAAAGGAAACATCGTCATTTTTGTTTTCAATTTTGCAATTGATGTTTTCTGCTTGTTTATATGCTAAATGTTTGTTTTATACAAATCTTCTCCTTTATATTGTATTTAGATTAAGTGGAATAAGTTCATTTTGAAAATACCGTCTCATTTAATCCAATGTATATTATGTATATTTATTCATTTAAATATGACACAGAATTTTATTTTTCTACAGATATTTTTTATCCCGTTTTCGTTCAAAAAAGCGCAGTTTACTTGGATTTTTATTTTGCAAAAAAACAATTTTAACAGATATTTAGATGTTAATCAATCTGTCAAACCAACTTAAGAAAATATTTTTCACTATAATACCCATTTAAAACGTATTGTTTTTTATGCTGCTACAAGTCTTCAACTGGTAATCACATGGACATCATAAAAGTAAGTTTATGAAAATAACATGAAACAGTCATAAGATTCTAAGCATATATTATCTAAAGTTAATTGTATGAAAGTAAATCATCATTTCTATTATATCCGCTCTTTATGTGGATCATATGGTGGCCAAATGACACCTCCACGTGTCTCTATCGCCTGTCAATCGCCTTGCATCCTTTAAGGTTATACCAACATCCCTAAATTACATCCAGTAGGACGATATTATACGATGATTTCCAGAATCCTGGAATTAGAAGAAGAAGATAAAGTATGTGAAGTAGGTACATATACTATTTTAATCATTCAATCTAAAATGAAGATTTACCAAGTTAAGTATATTTTATTAATGGAATTAAAATTCTAATTATTCCATTCTGCATATAAGTAAACATTTTATGTACGTAAAGCATACATTTTTTTTTTAAATATTTCGTCGAAACTTTACTATTTTCTGGTGATAACACAAAAACATTGTTATTGTGGAAAATGTGGTAATTTTTTTCGTGAAAAATACTTTTACTTGCATTAGAAAGTGAAAAAAAATAGTTTGATTCATTATTGGTATTCCGATAGCGTTTGCATGACCTGTATTAAGTACTACTAAAACACATACTCAATCAATACATTGTTACTGAAAACAATGTGGCCTAGAGTCACGACTTTTGATTTGCGCGTCCAACCAATGTTTCATTTACGAGGACAAGATTTCGTGATAATCCAAAATTCCCTTATTCCAATGAAAGGAGACCACGAGATCGCCAATCGAATTAAGAAACAACTCAGGCTGAGCTATAACCTCATAATTTATAATTTTCTAACTTATTCAACTTATTTTTTATAATAATAATGCAGGAACTACCAAATACTATTGCTTGTTCTAATCGTTTATCGAAAAACTATTATAATATCGAAGAGCCAGGCTGTACACGACTGAAACATTGAAAAGATTTTTAAATTTGATAGATATGATTTTAAATACATTAATTTGTATTACTTAGTTTTACTGTCAAGTTGGTAAGTGCAAGCACCTTGGAAGAAGCTTAAATAATATGGCTGCACACAAGTTAAGAAATGAATTGATTAGTAAAAATATATCAGTAATGGGTTGAATGTCAAACCGACCAGAATACGTTAAAATAAAGGTTTTTGAAAATTAATTCCTAGAAATGTAATTGGATTGGAAATTTAACTCTTTTAAAATCATAACTATAACGATACATTTTTTATTTTACGTTCGTAGTATAAACATATGTAGAAAAGGAAAAATAAAATATTACCATAAGATTAATATTTCTCTCTCTACTATCATAATTATTATAGCAGCTCTCGAAGTATTATCCTAATTGGAAATTATTTATCTCCAAGAAAATTGAAGCCTTTTCCATTTAGCTATAATCCTAATTCCCAGCCAAAATTATCGAGTCGATTGTAGAATTGGACTATATAATTTATGTAGCAGATGATAAGGCTTTGTTTAATGTTTTACTGCGAACGAACTTTGACTTATATCGTATGTATGTTGACACGCTATATCGAATCTGCTTCAGTTATTTGCTCGAAGAAAATTTTATCCAATCTTATCCAAGAGCTTGTCTCTTCTTGGATCGTATCAAATTCTTAAAAGATCACTTAATACAATCTACATCGTGTATTCGTTATGCCATTAGAAACTAGAGAGTTTGGCTAGTGACAGGGATTCTGCGAAATACGATGTTGAATTAATCTGTTCCTCTTAGAGAATATTAATGTAAAAATCGGGCGTATCAATGATATTGAGCTATAATATTTCAAATATAATATTATTCTAACATATATAATACAACAGCAGTACTTTTGAACAAAAATGCAAAAACTAAACAAGCTCATCTTTTTGACGACAATCTATAATTCCATACACCTGTATTTATATAGATGTTGTATTAGCTGCACGATATTAAACTACTGACTGAAGCATATAACTGTGTTTTCTTTCATCACGTCCGGTAATATCGATTCAGTGTTTTTCATCACATCCGACAAGGCAACATATTGACTATTGTCATGAAAAAGGACGTAACCCATTTTTAAAAAAAAAGCTTTTCTTCGATAATCACACATGTGTGCAACTTATTACACGTCAAATCAAAAGAATGCAAGACGAAATTGCTAAATATATCTTTTAAATTTGAAAAGAGGATGGTATGAAAAATTTGTGACCAGGACAAAAAGCTTGCATCACAAAAAATTTAGTAGCTTTTTTAAAATTAAATGTTAAATTAATATCAGATTTGGTAAATAACACATCAGCTTAAATCTGCACTTGAAGGTTGTACTATTACATATTTTCACTTTGGCCCAAAATTATTAAATATACGTTTTTCGTGCCTCATGTAAGATTTTATCTGTATGGGTTACGTCATTTTTCCTTTCCATATTCGATATATAGGCTCAAGAACATCTTAGTATTTTTATTCATTTTTCAATTGTCATAATATTTTTGAATTCGATTTAATCTATATGTATCGTATAGGATTGTGTTGTATCTTAATGTACACGTGGCTTTTAACTATATAATTTTTTTTCTCAGTAGTTTTCTTGGCAGAAATAAAACATTTAAAAAATACGAGACTTCCAACGAACTTTTTTCCATGTTTTCATAGATATGATGTATAATATTAAGATTCTCATAGCTGGAAACAAATGTGTATGTTGACCATCAATTAGCTGGTGTAACAAAATGTATTATTTATGTTCAAGTGAATACTTGACGAAGAAAGTCGTCATATAAAACAAACAAGATGTTTTTATTATAAAACTTTTTTACAAAATAATGTAGCATAAATACTACATAATTCAGTACAAATTTCTATACATTATACTCTTTATAATGTATAATTATTTACCTTAGATTAATTGTTGTATTTTCTTTTTTTTTTTCATAAAATTTTTTCGAAGGTATTTTTCTCTTAATTGGTTATAGTGAAAATGTATTTTAGACAGTATATTTTTAAGATAAATATTTATATTTATAGTTTCGAGGTTGAATAAATGATTATTCAAAATAAAAAAAAAGTTTTAAATATATGCAATACAATATCATTAGCTTTATTACCCGGGCTTGCCAGGAATATATTACCGATTGATTAAAATTAATGGTATACGTAAATTATAACAAATTCATTTCGATACTTGACCATATAAAATATTTTCAGTATCTTGTTGATCATCATTAATGATGTTTAAAGCAGAAAACAAAATGTTTGATCCAGATATAGTAATCGACATGTCATGTGAAAAACTCACGTAAATAATATCCGCCGTTTGCAAAAAGTTCTTTTGACAAACAGTTACACATTTCTTATTTTGTTTCCTTGTATAGAAAATGTATATTTAAAAAAATAATGTGCGTTTAAAATTGTGTTTTAAAGTCTAGCAATAGACATTAACAAAACTAACATGGTTTAAGTATTTTCAAAACTGTTTTAAAATAAATTATTCATGTCAATTTTTTCCTATTTAATTAATTATAATGATTCATATACGTTCATTCAATCACACAAATAAACAATCACTATAAGCATTTATAACCCGAGGATCAATTACACGCGTTAAACATTGCTACACAATGGCTAGACAACATATAAATATAATATAATAAATAAGGGTGCTATTTCCAAAGTGAACTAACTCCAATATTTCAAAATTATATGGAGAACTTTGATAAAATAAATTTTTGTATAAAACAACCATATAACATGATTTTCAATGTTTGTTTTTGTTTTCAATATTTATTAAATTGCTTTTTTACTAGTTTGCATGCTAAGTGGTTATTTTATACAAAAAATGCATGTTAAAAATGTTTTGTTTTACATTTTAACAGATTGGAATTACTCCCTTCTGAAAGTAGTCCTCTAAAAAATTTGAATAATTATTTTTTAAATATTATTTCAATGAATATGAAAGAGGAACATAAGTTTTAGTTGTGATTTACATCGTTTATTTGTAAAAATAATATTTTGCTCTTTACTGAAGGGAATTACAAAGCAGCATCAAGAAAAAACTTGAAATAATGTCTCAATGCAACGTTGATTCCAATTGACATTGTATTTCAAATTGGTTCTATTTTACAATATAATATCAAACTATAATCTATTTTTACATGTATAGCCATGGTAACATAATATATATTACATACAATATTATATGTATTTTCACCTTTCATGCAGAAATTACTGGCTTTACTTGTATTATGTAAGAATAATTTCCACAAATCAAGATAATTGTCATATGTGCAGTACTTTGGCCCACTTGAGATCAGGTCAATCTACTTCGAATTGGTTACCGCCTTGGTCAGAACAAATATTCCGTTCTATACATGAACATGTTACATATTTACTTTTTGAAAAATTAGACTTTCCATCTATATTAATCTTTAAAAATGTGTACTGTTTTTTTAAACGAATATTATTAAATAAAATATGGATAATTAAAATAAAATTGGACAAAGTTTTCTTAATGAAATGTTGAATGTTGAAAAAAATTGTAAAAAAAAATTAAACGAAAGGGTAGAAAGAAATGAAAACCTAGTTGGATTTGTCTGTATATTTATTAGTTATAAGTGGTTAAGATCAGGCATTTGAGTCTAGTAGCCATATAAATATATCGAGGTATTTTGATATGCTTTTGAAAAATCATATACTCAGCGCAAATGCACAATAGATTGAGCAATTGACTGAGAATCAATTACGAAATATAGATATTTTAATTAAATCCACTTTAAAAGTGTAACAATAAATCTCCATAACGTCAAATTCTCCCCGGTAGCATGGTTGGTAGCGTGCGCGCCTAGCAATCCGTGGAATGCGGGTTCAATGCGACATCTGTTGGATTTTTAAAATCCAAAAAATGAAGGACTGACTCATTGGGTTGATTATTTGTCTGACAGACAATTCTTGTGAAAAAATAATCTGTCAAGACGTTTTTATAATACGGAGATCCATATACTCCTTTTTTGGGGTGGATTTCTTCACACTAACAGATCCATATGCCCTACGTTAGAAACAAACATGGTACATAAAAACAAGTCAAATGAAAGCGACCTCCTCAATAATAAATGTATGCTCCATTTTCGAAAGTGTTTTGTTATCAGCCAGTCGCTCAATCCATTAGGAATTTATTATTGTGTCTCTGTTTTTTAAAATATATTTGATTAGTTGTAGTAGAGTTTATTACTACAAAACAATCGATTGATGGTATATTCAATACGTACTATGCTTTTTTTATTTAATTTTTAAGCATAAAAAAAAATATTTTCAATACATTACCGCATTAATATTGCAGAAATTTAGTAAATTGATTTTGAAAATTACATCATTATTATAAAATAAAAAATAAATACTATATTATATTATTATATAAAAATATATATTCACAAAATGCGTGTATCAAAGAATTTAATTTAACTAGATTAGTATCACAAAAAAACAAAAATTGAAATAGGCAGGCAACGGAGTAGTTCCGAGGCCAGTTGTTAAAATGCCTCCCGCCCTGCTAAAACTTAAACAAAACTATAAAAAGCAAAACACAGCACCCTATTTGCTCATAACCAAACTATTATTTCTCTTAAATAAACTACGTCATCACAAGGAATAAGGTTAGCTTTTAATATCCATGGATATTTTATTATTTTTTTTTACTGTTTTTATCTTAAAAAGTGGCCAACCTTGATGTCAATACTTACCACCTTTTAAACGCCAACTCAAGTGGTGATTACCATACTATTTAAATAGGTTTTTTTTATGTATAAATTTTCCAAATAGGGATGTGATTTTTATTTTTGTATTGGTAAAAAGTAGTTTGTGAAAAGGTGTCTCACACCGCTTAGTGATATATGAGTGAAAGTGTTCTAGTGACAAATAAATATTCATGATTTTTATGTAAATAAGGAGACTACACAATAGGTACCATACTTGCGCTATCGTCAATAGATTTTGATATCGTGTTACATATCAAAGGAAAATTTTTGCTGATCGGATTTACAATAATAATTAAAATTGAAATTTGTAAATAACCATAAATTCAATTTGCGTTAATATTTGAAAATTTTCTCATTTTGATTTGGAGAGCTAATTTTTATAATTGTTTAAATTTTCTTGAAGTTTGAGCTTAGAATCTACATAAACTTGCCAATATTTTTTTTTTTTTTTCGTGTTCTCTAGTATGTTATATACGCTCCAAATCTGAAGCATATGTCTAATGTGAAGACTTATTATAACAAACAGTTTTTCACGTCGAGCAATTATCAGTCATTTGCACAATCCGTTGGGCATTCATTGCTACTTTTAAAAATGTAAATAAGTAAAGTGGTATAAAATATGTTTGAAATTTAAAACTAAGCAACAAATTAAAGACTGCATTTTTAATTATGGTTATAGATATTCAAATATAAATTATTTAACATAATAAAGTTTATAACTTGCAAACTATTTGATTTTATGAATTATGCTTAAAATTTTTGAACGTAACATCAACAATAATTAAGTATATTATACTAGAAAATAATTTGATTTCAAGAATTGTAAAATTTTATATAAAACAATTAAACTTACTTGTGTTTCTAAAAGTATTTATGTTAAGACTGCCCGAAGGCGAACAGTGCGAATCATATCAATAGCAAATTAGTTTTTTAGAGTTGTTATTATTATCAATTATGTTTGATTTATCATGTTATATCGAACTGGTATTAAGACAGATGGATATTAATTTTAATAAATGGCTGCAATATTTAATTGTACGCACATTAAAAAAAAAATAATCGACATCTGGTGTAGCAAATAGCTGAATAATTTTAGCAGAATAAAACACTCCTTGCTAATTATTTTCCTTTCAAACGGATTATCGAGTTATTGCGAGTTACGGATAACGCTTTCAATGATTCTCAAACTTGCGTGTGATTTCATTAAATTTTTCCTTACGATTTCCAATAGAACTTATTGCATAAACATTTTATGTTTTAATAATATAATCACAAGCATTTTATTTTATATTAAGCCAACATTAAATTTGAAAATGTGAGTAGAATTTAGCAACGAATATTTTAAATTTCACAGTGTTAATATATAAAATTGAGTAGATTTTTTTTTATTATACTGTCATATTGGGCAAATATTATTTAAGGCCGTTAAACTCTTATTTAAGGAGGCGAAATGGTTTTTGCTGATTTTCATTTATTGTATACTATTATTTCTATTTATTATTGTATATTTCATTCTCAGTATTTAAAGTAATTATTTTGATCAGTTATTTATGAGACTTTTCTGATGTTAAAAAACTTTTCTTGCGACAAAAAATAATCTTAACACCCACAATTTTGCACTATATGATCCCGTTTTTTAACAGATTTAGATGTTCAATTGACAACTAGAGACATTTTTTTTTCAAATACAAACTAAATTTTATAATTAAATACGTATATTAAGTAATCATTTGAAGCCAGATATAAATATAGTTTGTATTATAAATCCTTGTTCACCGACTTTCACTAAAAAAGTTTCAAATTTAATGTAACAACCAACAACCAACAATCATTATCACTTTAGTTTATATTCTATTGAGAGATAAGAATAGTAAGACAATAGATAAATAAATTATTACTCTCTTTCGCAAATACCTATAAAGCATTTTAAGTCATAGACAAAGAGCATAGAAAATACAATTCAACATAGCCAATGTGTGTAATATTATAGTAATTTTAATAACTAGTATGATTTATTTTATTGTTATTTGATACTGATATAATTCTTTGTTTCGTTAATTTCGTCACAAAAACCGTGCTTTAGTATTTTTAAAGTGTTCATTTGATCTTGATTTACATTCTACATAATCCACGTAAATTGTGCAATATAAACCAGTTATTGACGTATTTTTTATTATTGGCGGACAATTATTATTATTCGTATGTAAGAATGTTTAACATTCACCGGCCTCAATTTCACCGGGAAGTCATTCAAGGTTATCCTTAATTTATATCAGCCTGTAATATTTAAATACGTATCCCTTCGTCCTTATAAATTAATTTTTTGTAGATTTGAAATAATGAAAAAAATAATTGAATGATATTGGATATATAAAAAAAAATTAAACAACTTTTGTGCATACATATCTTTTAAAACTTAGTGAAAGATATTTTCAAAAATAGAACGTGTCTTTAAAACGTTTAAGAAGAAAACCAACTTTGTGGAGTGGATCAAGCACAGATTGCCTGTATAATGTTTTATGTTTTATGGAATTCTAAATTTAAATAAATTCAGTAAGGTTTTTTTTTAAATATATATGAATATTATTTTATCAATATAAATAAGCTGGAAAGTTCTATTGCAAGTATTTATCAGATAATGACATTAATTTGTAAACATTTTATGGATTTAATTTTCAAGATTTGAATAAATGAAATAAATGTATGCTTAGAGTATTACTCATTTTCATTTTAATTTAAAAACTCATACAAGTATCCAGAAATCAATTTATTTTTATCATGTCTACTTCGAGAGTGAATTAGATAGATCTCTACAGTGTGAGGACGTATACTCTGTGAATGGATTCTATAAATATTTGTAATTTAAAAACCAAATTTGTCACGCAATTGTTCAACACATTCGGTATTAAGTTTTTATTTTTTTAGCGACTGCTGAATTTGGACCTACAACCTCTAGCACCAAAATCTATAAAATTTTAAGCTCACATAATTAGTTTTTTTTGCGCAATATATAATTTAATAATTTTATATAATTAAATACCAATATTTTTTTTAATAATTATTATCGAAAAAAATGGAGATAGTACATTTCAAACTTATTGAGAATGCATTGCTTTAATATGAATGAAAAACTCGTATTTGCTAATAAAACCTTCGTAAGTGGATCAAATAAACCGTATAAACGCTCTAGTTATAAAATGTATTGATGCAATGTATAAGCTACGTATGTGCATTTAGTCCGAACTAAAATGCATTAACTTTTATTTTAAAACCTAACAAATCATAACGTTCGCACTTGATGCTTGATAGAAACTCAATACGTCTAATCGAGGTTTTAATAACTGTCCCATTAAAACACTAATTGCATAAATTAAATGCAATTTTAGCATTACACAGACTTGGTGATATAAAATAATTATACTGATTTCTTACAAAGTATTATTTGTTTTTTTGCATTTATAATAAGATATTGACATTCCATTAAAATAAATACTTAAAAATTCTATAAAAATGTATGACACTCAATTATTTGAAAGCGTTTCAAAATGCTTATTGAATTTAAAATGTTTGAGTTTGAATATCAATATGTAATTGATATTCAATGAGATATTTCTTTGTAGCTCACAGTATTTTGAAAAGTTATAATTATCTTCTTATTGAGAAGTTTTAGTTACTCAAATGATTTCATAGATATCATCTTCCCATACTAATTAGATACTTAATATATATTATGCATAAGACATATTTTGCATTTAAAATATATTCGAGGAATATTTTAAACTCATTTAATTATGTGATACATTTTAAATGTCTTAAAATTATTTATTTTCTGTGCAATGAATTTGAAAAAAAAAAAACATATGTTTATCTTTATTTGATTTGATATAACACTAGAAACAAGTTCGTATTCAATGTAATTTTTTCTGTCAGCTGCAGAGTTCAAAATATTCTTACTAGTTTTTTTTATCTAAGTAATCAAATAATATTGAATTTTGAATTTTTTGTATTTCCGTATTCTACTGATAGCGATGAAGGGGGTTTTTAAAACTGTATAAAATAATTACATATTTATTCCAATCTCAATTTTTTATTCTAGATGATGCTGTTGTTGTTTGCTGCTGCCTTAGCGCACGTAGCCATGTCTGGCCACGTTGCTGTCCGCATGCCATTCCTGAACCCAGCTGGCATCACATATGTCCAGGGTCAGGCTCCATACGCTGGATTTGCCGCACATGGATTCGACTACCAGCCACAACACCATCAACAAGCTTTCGGAGAAGCTCAATCCCATGTGTCATACTCCCAAGCTCACTACGATGGCTATTCTCCCATTGCATACAACGCTCCTCAAGAGCATTATGCTGGATACAGCGGCCATGAAGGTCATGAACATGGCGCATTAGCTTACGCGCAAGTCCCAGTGAACGCCGCAGTTGCTGTCCCAACCGTTCATCATGTTGCTGCTGTAGCAGATGTCCCAGTCACCAAGATCCATGAGCAGCCAGCTGTTATCCAGAAAATCGTCGAGGTTGCTAAGCCCGCAATTAAGACCCGCAAATATCAGGTTAGTTAATTCTGGTACCTAAGATGCATTTTGATATTTGATAGTATTCAAACAATCAACCTATGAAACAAATCAAGTTAGTTTGTTGAAGCGAAAATTGATTAAATATTTTGTATCGAATGAAATAGTATCATAACTCAAAAATGAAAATTTGCCAATATTTATAAAAATACAATTTAATTTTCTTATACTTTCCGCTATAAATTTGTTTTATGATTAATACGTACCATTGATTTAAAATTGTACTATCACTACAGTAACAACAGATTCCAAATAAGATTTCTGATACATGACAGCTTTTAAGTTAGTTATTGCATTTAATGGATGATAAAATCATCATTTACGATAAAATAAATCATTGAAGTTGCTTGTTCATATTTTATTTAAAGTTCAAAATAACCTAGACACGAATCTGTATTTGAAACAAAACTTTTTTGAACTTTAACTTAGTTTTCAACTAACTATTACTAAACATTCATTAAACTCTTACTATTGCTAATAATTATTCTATAATATAAACATGGAGATTACATGATGTTTTTATTTACCATCACATCTTTGGATTGATTGGCTTCACAAAGTTTTTCAAAGTTGACGAATATTACTTCATCCACTTGGTGTATTTTATTATTAATCTACTCTAAGTGATATCAATAAATTATAACCAAAAATTTTAAAAATATCTCTTGGCAAATTTATAACAAATCAGTATAGAAAACATTTGATGGTTGGGAAATTCAAAACAGTAAAAATATAAACGATTGGAAAAATATTTCCCCATTTGAGCTAAACAATGACTTTATTAAGTGATTGATATTAAGAAAGAGATTACATTGTAGTACGTCGTGATCTTGTTAAAAATTTCATGCAAATATCTTATCCAATTCTAGCATAATTATTGTATAGATAATATCTATAATCAAATTTGACATTTTAAGCTCTGTCTATTGTTACTATCTGTCAATATTATTACAAACGCTGAAAAGCAAAGTAACCTAATTTCCTTATCGTGTATTTATTTCGTTATGAAAGTAATGACACACTAAAGTCTTATACAATTCATTTCATCGAATTAAACATGACAGTTCCTAATATTACCAAACGAACTAAAAGCCAGATTAATACAGCGTCTTTTTCAATATTATTTAATTTGTATTTTACAGCACAAAAATATTTATTATTCTGAATTATTTTCTTTTGTAATAGGTTCGTCGTCCTGCTATCCAAAAGCAGTTCTACGATATCGAAGAGCGCGTCGTCGTCCGTCCCGTTGGATCAGCCCTCCTCGAATTAGATGAGCCCATTGAAAAGGTCCAGAAAGGACCAGCCGTAGTAACATCTATCGATGATCATCACCATCATCATCATGATGAAGTAGCACACGCTGCTCATCACGCTATTGCTGTTACCGCAGCCCCAGTTCACCACGCTGTAGCCATCACCCCAGGCCCTCACGCTGTTGCTTTTGCGCCAACCGCTCACACAGTTTCCATCACTCCATCTCCTCATAGCTATCTCCATTCAACTCCTGAACCATCTTATGCTCCAGTACATTATGGTCATCATGAAGAGCATGCTCATTCTCTTGAACATCACCATTCAGTACCAGTATATGATCAAGGACACGCTTACATTTCTTCTACTCCAGCACCTGTTCATTTCTCAACCGTTTCCCCTATTGTCGTAACTTCTACCCCAAACCCTCACCACTACTCTGATGACTCAGTCGTAGTTGAAGCTACCGCAAGACATCTTGCCAATGCTGAACATGCTGTATACGAAGCCCAACTAGCCCATCAAGATGCCGTAGCTCATGCGCACCATAATGCTGAACATCATCATGGAGTAGAATCTCACTCCAATGGATCTCCTCATGTTGTATTAGACCATAGTCACGAACACGCAGTACTGAACCATCACGATGAACATGCTGCTTTCAACCAATACCAACAAGAAGAATCTCACCACTTGAACCAACTGAGCAATGAAGAAGCAAAGAAAAACCAACACACTCTCTTGAAACTTTTGACAGCTAGAGGTGGAGTTGCTGAAGTAGGATTCGGAAGATCAGGTCACTCTGAACATGTCGGAGATGCTGGAATCGTCAGAGCTAAAGTTCTCTCTGCCACTCCTTCTCCTCATCACGAACCCGTCGATGAGAAAGTCAACACACGAAGAATCGTTGTGTCTCGCCCCGTACAGACTCTTCAAGAGATCGATGTCGTAGAACCTGCCACTAAAATTGAACACGTAGCTGTTAATCATCACACCGTCATCAAAACCGCCAAAGTTGGTCTACAAAGGGTACATACTTCCGTACCAGTCTACGGAAAAACATTCGCCCCAGCTGTTGCTCACGCTCAAGTTCCATTGGATTATTACCACAAGAAATAAGTGATATCAAAAGACACATTGAAATCTAAGCAACATTCGTGTACTGTAATTATTATTAAATCAACACTCATTAAATATACATTCTGAAAAACCTTTTTTTGTTTCTGATAAGTGATTATTTAATAAAAAAAAATATCAAACAAAATTCCGGTTGATAAATTCAGCGATATATATTTTTTTTTATGAAGTTGATTTAATAACTACAGCAATGGCCATGAATGCTTAAGATCAATTAATTGTGTTCGTAAATATTTGCCTAAATAAATCTTCGCTTTTCATATTCGATAATAAACGAACTGACTTCCATAACTATATATTTTGTAAATATTTTTTAAACAACCGATCAAATAAATTATTTACGAAAAAAAATATGTATTTTATTTATACAGCTATGTTTTAAGCGTGGATCTATAAATATTGATAATTGTTGGTTAAGTTACCAATAGTTGCGAAAGTTCAGCATATGTGGGCGATTACAATCTTTTGCAAATAACAAGAAATCAACAACTTCTCTATCATGAAATATATTCTCCAGAAGATTTTTTTTTCACACTTTTCAGTCATATAAAATGTTTATTGCAAAAGAAAAAAAATATTGAAGACTGAGGTTTTTTTTTCACCATGTTCGCTCCTAAAATCGAGAATTTAGATCTACACAATATAAAGATATCCACTTCGAAAATGAAGTTTCGACATGTCTTGACATATTATGTATCACGAAAAATGGCTGTCACACAATTGCTCAACCCATTTGGTGACTAGTCCTACATTTTTGAAGTTTTTCTTTCCCAGAGTGTTTCTTTTTACATAAGCTTGATTTTATGATTTTTTATTACTATTAAATATTAAGATGCGATCTTAAAATACACGAGGATCCAAGCTTAGAATAATGATTTTTGATTAAAATATTATCCAAGAAATCATTTTTTTCCAAATTTGAAAAAAAATATAGAGTCGAGCTTTGTGAAATAATTATATATACTAATAAAGTACTTAATTATAGGTCGACCAAATGGGAAATTAAGTTCAGATACGTAGACAGATTTAATTCTGGAATTTATAAAATACTATCAGTCTAAATTTACTTTCATTCAAGTATAATATATAAATATCAAATTCGATTTCTTTTAACAATGCCATTTTCTCCGTATTCAAATATATATAAAGCATCTGCTCTACTATATGTAAGTAGGACCCCATCCAGTAAAAAAAGCCTATTTTTAGCAGGTATAAACAGATCAATATTAGTCGAAGTTTTAGAATTCTTATTTAAACTATAATCTCTCTTATATTAAATAATATAGTAAGCAGGTATTAATATAATATTATACATAGAAAAAAAAAGTAACATTTTGTTCACCTTTACAAAAAAATTATAACTGAGTTTATACAAATATTATATATGTCTTTTGCATATTACAAAACATATTTTTTAAGTCTGTAAGTGTATAAATAAAAAAGTTCAATTGCTGTTACAATCATAATGACGTAATTTAAAAGAATATATTATAGTATATTATGCATAATGCAGTGGAATTTTTAAGAACACGTATCGAATGTAAAATGGCAAAAGGATGTAACTCTCAGTTTTTTCAACATATTTTTTTTCTATTATCATAATATCTGTTTTCCCGGTTAGCGTAGTTGGAAGAATGCACGCCTAGCAATCTAGGAAATGCGGGTTCTAATTCCCATCTGTTGTTGGATTTTCAAAATCTAAAAATACAGGACTGGATTCCCATTGGGTCGAGCAATTGTCTGACAAACGATTCTCGTGAAAAATAATCCGTCAAGACGTCTTTACATTACGGAGATCCATATCTCCACTCTGAGTGGATATCTTCATACTGTGTAGATCCATATGCTCCACTTTAGGAGCGAATGAAGTTAAAAAAACGTACAGAACTAAATGTGCGTTTTATTAAAATAATGTAACGTCTAGACGCTGTATTAATTTAAACTTAAACTTCAAGTTTAAAAAAGAAGACCTGTCAAATTTGCGCCCAGATAAAAGCATTTCCACCATATCAAGTTGATTGATTTTTTTTTTAAATAAATTATTAGTCTTAGATTGGGTAAATAAAGTAATAGTTTAAGTTTTCATACACTTCAAGATTGTAGCTATTTAATATTTTGACTAATATGTATAATTTAATAACTTTTTGAGTCTTCTGTAAAATTCTTTCTGTGGGGGTTACCTCCTTTTATCGTTTTATAGTGATTATTCTTTAAGTCAAATGACGTAAGACTTAAATGTAATACAGAACTATCAACGTTAAGCAGGGACACGAATACGTTGCACTTAATATGATAAATGCTCCGTATTTATTCGATATAGTTCCGGGGTAATAAAGGTGCCAAGAGAAGCACGAACCCAAAAGGTCGTGATGCAGACTGTGCAAGACAACACCTAAGGCATCGACTGTCTTTTTTCTAACATACGAAAATTGCGCATAATGGCAATAGATCGATGTAAACATAAACCGTGGTTGACCAGTTGAATGCAAATAAGTTAACCAGACAGCCTAGATATTTTGCAATGGATATCAGATTAATGTTACTGACACTGCAACTATACGCAATATTTAATTGGAAAAATGTCGACCAGTAATTATTAAACCTGACAGTCTGCCTCAGAATGCATTTTGTTTAAAACTTGATATAGGGCATTTTAATAAATTCCAAAGTAATTTCATGTTAAAATAATTAAAAAAAAACAATTATCAATATTGTATAGAAAAAAACCTGTATTTCTATAGAATAAGTCTTTCGTACTTCTGTTTAAAATTTCCTTAAATTATTATCACTCAATCAATTAATCAAAAACGGGATTATTAATTTTTATTTTCTTTTCTTCAATATACAAGTAACTTTTAACTTACAGTGGTGCAACTTACGACGATTTGGACTTCCAACAAAAAAAATAAGTAGCAATTTTTCAAACAAAAATGAGAGAGAAAGCTTTCTATTTTTCGTTTTCCAGCCAATATTATCGTCTTTGAATGATTTAAAAATATAATTGAGATTTTCTTAGTAAATTCTCTAATGTCTGATTTCCTTACGAAGTCATTTTACCTCCAGAAATCAACACACTATTATTTTTTTAAATTAAATTAGTGGGGTTTTCGCGAGTCTTCCCCAAGTATCATATTTCACTATCATAAAGTAGAATATGCCGAATGTGTGTGCTGAATAAATGTCTCCCCAGTAGTAAGATATTAGCGTACTCGCTTCAGAGCCGGAGATTGCAGGTGCGATTTCCACAGCTGTTATGTTTTTTATTCATAGATGCTGGACTAGATGCCTAATCATTTGAGTAATTGATTGGCAATCAACTGTCATGAAAAAAATGAGAGTTGTGGATATTCATACAATCCATTTTCGTTGAGATCAATATACCTCAGCTTCGTAGCCGATATGGTATGAAAAAATTTTCTAGTTTTAACTAAATACTCCTGTATTTATTAATTCATTAATTCCTTTATATCATAAACAAACACAAAGTATAATAACTATTAGATTATTAAATCAAGTATTCTTAAAAGTCTACATACACTTTTTAAAATATCCCATGAAATTTCCTTGTTGATTCAATAATTTCTATGTGAGTTTGCAAAGTAACTTCTTTATTGATTTGCAGTAATATACATAGTTTTAGTTTCGCTATTTAATTGAAAAGTCTGCTGGTATTATATTATCGAAATCCGTCATTCATGTTACTGTCGCGGTTTTATCGTTAAAATTAATTCAATCTATTGATTTTTAGATCTTACGAAATCTTTAAATATTTACTGTTATTCCAAATGAATAATTTATTTCTATTACATTAATTTATATTGAAAATAACAATTTAGTATTATGTTTACTGAACAACATTCTAATATGTTTTATTCTCATTCATCTATCACGTAACTGAAGGAACAAAGGTATTTTAAAAATAATTTTGTATAGGTATGATTGCTTTAGCAATAATGTATACGTAAAATCAAACAATTTTTATAAATTATACTCTGTTTTATTTTTGCTTTAATTCTATTAAGATAATAAAGAAAAATAAAAGCTTTAAATAATGAATTTTGCGGACATAATACGTAATATAGATTTTGATAAATTGAATTGGTTATGTATACTAAGAATACAAATGAAGGTTAACATTTATCTGTTGTTCTATTCGATAGTAATATTGTCGTGTTGATATTTATCACGTGTGTAAAAAAACGTTTTGTCCCTTCGTTGGCCAATTACTAAACGCACGCCCATCAGTACTCGAAGTCGTGAGCTCAAATTACACAGCTGCATAGGCGCTTGCAACAATTAAAACACTCAAAATTGGATTCTTGGAGTTGGGAATTGGAGTTGAGAAATTAGCTTTATATCGGCTCTCGTTAAAACAAAATGTTTTTTCATATTGTAGAGATCTGTTCACTCCATTTTTTGGATTGAATACTTGTACACGGAGAGCAGATATCAAAGAATATTTAAAACACTATTTTAATTATTTTGTTGAATTTGTATTAAAGGCTATTGATTTTATTTCACGCCCCCTTTGAAAGTGGAGTATATGAATTTCAAAATTGTGAAGGTGACCACTCCAGCAGTGCCGTAGCTACCGAGAAGCAGTCCCTCCTGGCGCAGGAGTACTGATAGGGCGCAGGTAGAATTTATATTTGGCATGAGAACTGACAAAAACGACCAGCAATAATGTTTGGAAAAATATAAAAAAAATTGTCACCGTGAGAGCTAATAAAAAATGAGTAATCATAATTTCCGGAAGAAAGTCAAAATTTAAAAAATAGGAGACGCAATCTTGCTCCAGAGCGCTGAAATGTAGCCATGCCAGTGCACTCCAGAAATTTAATAAAGCATATGCATCTTCATATTTTAAATACTTATTTTGCCATTTTTTCGAGAAAATTATCTGAAAGTAATGTAAATATACCAATCTATTAGTTATCCTGAAAATCTGAAAAAAAAAACTGCTGCTGTGAGATTTGAACGGAGTTGAAAACCAAACCTTACCTCTTGCCCACCGTGGTAACAGCTTGAAGGATAATAGCATAATTATAATAATAATAAAAAGATTTATTTTATAAATTGAAGCTTTATATTGAGATTATTTAAATGAAATTATAAATTGATTACGAATATAATCAGAGGGTGTGGAGAATGAAAAATAAAAGAATACGCGCAGCTATGTAAACGCAGTACTTTAGAAATATTCATTAGTTTTGGAATGTAAAAACGCGTATATATTACATGCCAGTATACATTTTTCATTGAAACTTAGCAGAGATTAAATAGATTAGACCTTGAAGAAATAATATAAGATTACGGACTCAGTTTATGTAGATACTTACTTTGATTGGTGTTCACCTTTGTATTCTACCAACTGACCATGTTTAGAAGTCTAGAAAAATTGACGAATAAAAACGACTTTTCAAAAATTAATAATAGCTATATTTGCAACGAAAATAAAATACAATACACATTTGGCACACAATACAATTAACACAAATTACGTGGTACCAAAAACGCAAGCTTCTATCATGCTATATTTTAAAAAGTATTTCATAATTGATATATCTTTTAAATTGAAGTCCTAAGAGACTGAAGAAGGACATACACATATTTATAAAATATATGCCTCAAACATGACGTAACCAATGTAAAACACTTTCCAAAAAATTGGCAAAAATGTCAAAAATAGAACTATAATTAAAATGGTTGGAGTGCATAAGTGTCAGAAAATATGAGAATCATAGTTATCCATCTAGACTTCTATATAAGATCATATCGCTCGATTTAAGGCGATATTTGTTTAAAGAGAATTCCTTCATTATGGTTGGATTGATAAACGGGCGCTTGTGAATCATTCTGAAGCTGATTTCAAATCGTATAAGCTCCAATAACAACCAAAGCTTTAATACGAATTTAAATGTAGTAAAGTGGGCTAATGATTTTTTTTATACCATATTCGCTCCCAAAGTAGGGCATGTGGATCTACCCATTATGAAGATATCCATTCCGAAAGTAGAGTATATGGATCACCGTAATGTGAAGACGTATTAACAGATTATTTTTCACGAGAATTGTTTGTCAGACAATAGTTCGACCCGATGGGCATTTAGTCCTGTATTTTCAGATTTTAAAAAATCTGACAGATCGGCAATCGAACTCGCACTCTCCGGATAGCTAGGCATGCACGCTACCAACTAAGCTACCGGGGATACTAATGAATTTAGTGACTAAAATAAAAAGCCGGTATGTAAATTCATAACGTACATAAAAATAGTCATAGTAAAAAAACAGCATAATGTTTGTATATACATTTATTCTTAGTAATTTTCTTAATAACTACATTATTACGTTTATTTTCTAGAAGTTTAGGCACATCATTCAAGTATTATAGTAAACTACCTGAAAGTGTGATAATCCATATATCTTTGCCACTGCAGGTTTAACATGGATATATAATACATGCTTGACGTGGCTTTGTCAACAGGAAACGGCGTGGCCTTGTGATTTCCGAAGGCTTCAGGGCAAGAGTGCGAAAGGGTGGTGTTATTAACTATGAAATTGATTGTATACAGGCTAGTATAGTTTGATTGAGTACGTACCTAAAATGATAGTAACTTATATACAGAGCTATAACGTTCGCCTTTCATGCTCCAGTGAATCTACAAGATCTTTTTGTTCCTAAACGATATAACTATACTTACATATAGTTTTACAATAAGAGTATTTTTATACACTAATTTACATTAAATTCATCAGTAATAACTATCATTTGTTAACGGATATAATAAATGTAAAATCCGTTTGATTTTCAGCCTACTGCTTAATCTATTGCCCAAGAAACCTTGAAACCGCAATATCTAGCGCTGAAACCCATGTACTAACTAATCGCCCACCAGAGAGATCTGTTTATTTTTAAGTTTATGAAATAAAACTGACTCAAAAATAACAATTATATAACACAAATACAACCTAATTCATCATAATCTGTGAATTTTACCATAACAAATATTAATATTATTGAGTTGATACAAATACTTGCCTAATCAAACAGAATTCATTAGCATAAATTATTATAAAAAATCAGTTCGAAAAAGTCACATGTCGTCGTTATGTTTGAATATTGATATATTATAATTTAACGATATTTTTTTGATGTGTTAATTTATCACTATTTCAACTGCGTACACCAATGTCTGAAACAAGATAGTTGGATATGAATAATATATATAATTACTGTGGGCGGACTTATGAGTATAACTCCACAAACTTTACAATAAATACGAAAAATATCTAAATTTATGAAAGCTTCTGTAGGATCAACAGATATTCTACAAAAATCAATCTTAATGAGAGTATAAGCATTCTTGCTAAAACAAATATTTCAGACTTTAACTTATTCACTTTGTTTTTGCTCTACTGTTTTTTTCTACTTATACTATTTTATATAAGTCCGCCTATCATAAATACAATTTACGCGAGTGCACATATCACTAATGATAAAGAAATACATCATATCCCAGATGACGAAAAATATAAAAAAACTCTCATTAATCACCTTTGTTACATCAAATCCCATATTTATTTTGGTGTTACTATTAAATAAGTATCCCCGGTAGCGTATAAGTTAGCGTGCGTGCCTGTCAATATGGGGAACACGGGTTCAATTCCCACATCTGTCGGATTCAAAAAGATCCAAAAATGCAGGATTGGATGCCCATCGGGCTGAGCAATTGTCTGACAATCAATTTTCGTGAAAAACTAATCTATCAAGACGTTTTCACGTTGAGGAGATCCACATACTTCACTTTCAGAGTGGATCTCTTCACAATGTGTAGATCCATATGCTCCACTCCACATAAGCAAACATGGCAAAAAGAAAGAAAAAGTGTTTTTTTTTTATTATCATTTACATTTAAAAAATACGAAATTTGATTTAATGGTATTGACTATAGAGAGTTCTTTTCATCTACTATATTTATTTATTATTTACTGTGCGGTGTACAATATATTGGTTTGTCAATAAACGATATATGAAATATTATATTATATTATTACAAGATTTCAAAAATCGTTTGAAGCTTAAAATTTTGTGTAGAATATGTAATTGTATGAAGCTTTTGAAAGTAAAAAGCTTAGATGATATATTTAATTTTGTGAATAGTATTCTAATATATTTTACCAGTATTCTGTATATCCTGTTCAAATATCATAAATGCAACTCGACGACGTAACAACAATTCATTGTACAAACAGAATAGAAATAACTACAGTGTTGATTACGATAGTCAAACGTTTCGAAAGTATGTACATATTCCAAGCTTTGTATATCTTTCATAATATTTAAAATGCTCCCAAATTGGTAGTTAGAAAATAAATTAGTATATTTTCGAATTTAATATATCGTTCGTTGTTGCTTAATATGAAGTACGCAGAAAACAATGTAATTTAAAACATGGGTAATGGTTACATACAAAATCAGATATGTATAATGTAAGAAATACGCAGGCATACAATAAATCATCTTATAATTAATCGTATTATGATGTATCATGTGTGGTATTACAGCGGCTTTACACAATGCGTTATAATATTAGAGTGTCATATGAGTATTAATACGGGTATAATAAAACGAAAATTATGAAAACTGCGAAAATGACAAGAGTTTTTCCAACTGTCTTTTTGTAATGTCATCTGATGCAGTGGCGGATTAAGCACTTAAGAGGCCTTAGGCATAATTCAATAGTGAGACCCCTATGCTACAGGCGCAATCGTATTTTTTTTTAGATGTCACTTTTCTTGAATACGTATACTTTACATATTCAAGAATTTATATATTTAATTGTCTAGAATTTTGTAGTTTCTCATTTTTATTAGGTCTCGCGCTATGTAAATAATTTATTCTTTAGTTGGATTAGATTTTTTTAGGCACGCTTCTTGTAAATTTTGAGGTCTTTATTAGGCCTCAGGCGCGAGCCTGGTGTACCTATAGATAAATTCGCCACTGGTCTGCTGTTGAGAAATTAAGATGTATAAATGTATTTAGACAGAAAGCATTGCTTCAAAAGATAAAATAAACGACTTATAATACTACCAAAAGACCTCAATAGTGAATAAATACATACCATCAATTTTAATTTACTACGACCTGAAAATTGGCGGAAAAGAGGCAAATTGTTTATATGAAAGTTAAATTTAAAATATTTTTTAAGGCCCAATTATAATAAAACGAATTTTAAATATTGTAATCAATAGTATCCATTTCAATATTGTTCGATTACTGAAAACTTCTTCTTAAAGATGAAAACTGCGAGTCAAGCTTTGGCTTTCTCATTTGGCTCTGGCTTTTCTTTTGTTACATAAAAGATTTCACGGGCATCTACGATACGCGCTTTTAGCTTTACCACATTTCTCAGAATCTTTAGTAACTACAAGTTTCTCCAAGTTTTTACGATGTTCGATAAACACTGATATGATAAGTTTTTTTGTACATAGCTCAATACAGTTAAATTATATTTAATGTCATTTTCAAATACCCTGTACTGATTTATCCGTGCAGCAAGTGGTGTTCTCGACTACTAATGGTCTGTAAAAAACTGAATTAATATCATACATTTTTTTCATATTCCTTTCATTATGAGTCAATGTAATAATAATGCTTTAATATGTCTCGCAGGTTTAAAAAAAAAGTGAATTTAAGTCCGCGAGCAAGTCGTTCAATACCATATCCGCCACAATACCAGTATCTAGACCAAGACCTTGAGATTTTAGTACCAAGTAAGTGGCTGTAAGTTATAACGCAAGATATTCAAGCTCCCATAGAGGTGTCAAGTAAGAAAATACAATGAACTATGATTTTGGACAATCACGGACTTCTTTGGTATTATTGCTATGACACTACGAAACTCTACGCTTTTACATGTCGATGATTCTTTAATATATTGAATACAAAATGTAAGCAGAAACTATAGTCGTGAGAATATAATGTTAACATTGCCATCCGTGGGTGGACATAACATAATACTGAAAACAAAATATACACGATTGAAGCCGGAGACTATAATCACACATAAAATTATCAATAATTTATTTCTATTACAATTAGCCGTTCCCAAACTATATTAATTAAAATTACTTTAAAGAAATCCACTAATTATAATACAATTACTGTTATCAATTTTGATAAGTATACACGCTGATATGAATTTGAGGATTATATTCAGGACTTAATAAATTCAAACAAACTACAAACAGCAACAATTTACGAATTTTTCAATCAAAAAAATATGTAGTTTTGGATAAATAAAAGATGGTTGTGTTAGTTTGTAATACATTTAGTTCAATAAAGTGTGTTTTTGGCTTCTAATGCATTATTGAAACCATACTTAAATTATGTTATAGTTTTTTGATCATCTCTTTTTCAAAATGTGTGAAATATATGAACCTCCATAGTGTTTAAATTTTTCTTCGTAATCCAATCCATTTACATGTAAACAACAATCCGTTTTTCCCGATGACTGACTACCTGTCAATCATTCAGAAAGTTGGGCAGTCACACTATACATTTATATAAATTATTATATTAAGATAAGACACATTCATTTGGCTTTATTGATAACTACATTATACCAGTCGATGGTGAATATGCACTTAATTAATGGCCATTTGGTTGTTTTTCCGACTAACAGAATGTTACCCACAAGGATAAAAAGTAGTGAATCAAAAAACGATTTTTTTTTTTTTATGTTAAACTTTTCTTTCCTAATCCAAAATATTGTATTCTCATTCCATCTAGAACAATTTCAACAAATCGTTTGTAATCAACGTGTTAAATATATGACTTGAATACAACCATTGCGGAAATATGACGTCAACCTTATTTGACAAAAATATGGCGTATGTACAAAGAAGTATTATAAAATATTAAAGAAAGCGTTGTGTCTTAATTATTAAAGATTTTATCGGAATATATTAAATCAGCTGACAGTCTAATGTCAAATAAATATGACAATGATCTAAATGCAAGTCACTCTGGTCATTGAACAATAATTACTGTATAAAAAGAATCTTTAATCAGATAACTTAGTATTTATTGTTGAGCGACTTCCTAATTTATTAATAGGTTGATGATAATTATAAGCTTGTGCTGGTTTCTTTCTCAATAGGCCATAAATGTTGAAATATTTCAGTTACTAATATAATATAAATAAATTATTAAAATTAAATTTTATCCCCTCAATAACTTTATTTGAAAAACTTAAAACAAAAATGTCCATTTAATTCATCTATCGATTAGTGAATAGTAAAATAAGTTATATACATTATGATTGATGTTTAATAATAGTATAAAAATGGATTTCCGTTTTGTTGTTAATGTTTTTATGATTATCAGAAATTTTATTAAGGTAGTTAAGTACTGTAATAATTCAATTTTCTGTTTCGATATCCTGAGTATAACACTTTTGTTGTAATAAAATGCATAATTCTACAATTGGTTTTGATAGTCAGAGTTAAGGCTTAGTATAAGGTGTCACAACCGGATCAACTATCAACAAAACAAAAAGTTAAATAGACACTTATAATATTATTCAACGGTTGTGAAACGTATGTAACTATGTATATATCACAGACATTCATAGTATGTAATTGAGAATCAAATTTGATACATAATAATCCACATATTTTTAACATTACCTGAAAAGATTCTCAAAACTGACATCTATGATTTGTGTGCTGAGCTTTTTTTGTAGACGATAATGCTATTTGCATTATAACTCAACTATTTCACAGATGTCACTAACAGACATTCGATAATTAAAAATATTAAATAAATATAATATAAATTACCTATTAAAATAATCATAATGTTTCTTGTAAAATATAACGCGATGCTACCAAAGATGCTTTATAATCCAATATAAAACTGTAAGCGACATTTTTTTTTTAATTTTCATGAATAAAAATAAAGTTCGCTAAAACTATTATCACGTAAATTTAAATTTCATTTTAAATTATAAATAAAGCAGACACTGTTTGATAATCTTTCATTTAACCAAGAATTAACTAAAGAATAAATGTAAAATATATTTTCATATTTTTTGAATCGGTTCATTAATCTTAATAACTGAAGTATTTGGGCATACAACTTTTAGTTTTATTTGTTGTATTTTAGGTAAGTTAATTCTGATTTTTCAATAAATAAGCAACTCCTACAGATACAAAAATATACGAATAAACGTGAATTAAAGTTGTACTAGATATTCACCAGTATTTTTAAAAATAAAGATATAGCTTTGAGTTTGCTTTACAGAGTGTAATACAATTTGTTGCCATGTATGACAAATCAAAAAATGAATATTTTAATTTATTTAAATAAATAATATTATTGATTATTTTTCATATTCCATCCACACAATATTAGTACTCGCTTTCCCTTTCCGAGTGACTCATGACGCGTACGAATCAAACTAACATTTAATTTTTTCACGTGTACGTGTGAGAAGATACATATGTCATTTGTCATATAACAGACATTGTGATTAATTATAGTAATTAAATATGATAAAGGTTTGGCTGGTTAGGAACAAACTATTGAAACAAAACAATCAATCTTTCAACCGAATGATTAAATACACGTAGCATTTGTTTGACAAGGATAACTTCTTTTAGAGTCGAGTATTGAGATAAATGGACTGAAAGTAATATAGCTAACCTTTAAAAATGTATTTTAACCTTAGAGAGTCCATCGAACTGTCGTAGTTTGAGTATCTCATATTATGTCTCGGAAACAGATGTTGATAGTATACATGAGCCAATCCTTGTATTGTATTTAATATTGTAAATCACAGCTAAAGATTGAAGAGAGCTAAAAATTGAAGAAGAGTGTTTCAAGCTGTCATAAAATTTTTATAAGTAAATTTTCTCTAAGTGTAATCTAATTCACCTTAAATGAGATAGTAGAGATTCAGCAAAAACATCGTACTAAATTATATAAAGAAACATAATATCCGTCATTTTGTTAATACATCAAGTGTTAATATAGGTATTTATGATAAAATAAATTCCATGAAGTCTAAGCCTATGCACATAGCCTAAAGTACCGTGTTCTAAGTTAAATTGAAATCTAATAACAAAAACGTAAATTTTATTTAGATAAAATTTGTTTTTTTGTTGCGGCTTTTTCATATTTGAAATTAACTTAGACGAATCTATCATACATGTGTCACTAGCAGAAAAAAATAATCGTGGAAAAATATACATAATTTAATCATACATTATATTTAAGGAAATGTAGAAGGGAAGCAATGCAGCACACTAACGAAAAAAATATTAACTACAGTGAAAGACTTGCTACCATTTAATGGTAATGGAAGATGATTTGTTTTAAGCCCAAAACAATCTAATATTTCTGCAATTTGGATCATTGATAGTCATGGGTTGCACTTTTTTTTCAATGTATACTTACATGTTTTTCTAAATACTGCCTAAAAATAGCAAAATTTTAAAATTCGTTACGATACGACTTGCGAATTGTTTTAACTTAAGTATTGCTTCTTTTGAAGAGACCGCTTTCTCTATGTTAAATATTAAAAAAGGTTTGTTTAAAAATTTGAATTTTTAGAAAAGACAAAATGAAAAATACCAAAAATTTGCTGTTATTGTATAAATGAGATAGTATGCAAAGTTTATAAAGATTAATCAATATATAATTATCAATATGCAATAAAACACCCAATGTCAAACAATTTTAAGTAAATTTTAAATATATATCTAAAATCTCGATTTAATTTTATGATTATTAAAACATGTTTGAGAACATTACGTATTTCCAGTTATCGTTATGAACAATACCGGAAATCATAATTGGGACACCTGTTTGTTTATAAAGAAATCGTATTTTCTTTGCTGATGTAAACATCTCAAATATTAACATATCAACCTTCATACCTAGTGACCCAGACAGACAAATACGAATCACATTCCCTTATGTAGGTTAATGAAAGTACAGAGCTTGTAAAATATGGTTGAAACTATTGAATGTGATATTTCGATTTACCTGGCAATTAAATGTTATTCTCTGAATTGGTGAGCGATCGGACTTCGGAATCTAAATTCAGTATTTAATACTTTTAGCTGCATATTTTTCATAAACATACCATAATATATAGCCAATGGGTTAGGTATTTGACTGACAAGCGATGATTATAGATCATAGATCATGGATTATCATGTGTAGATAAGTCTTCACACTGTTAAGATTCATGCGTTTCACGTTTGTAATTGATATGGTTAAAAAAATATAAAATATTGAACTATAACTTGAACTAAAAATTAATAATATCAAACTCATAATTAGTGAAAATTAAGAAAAAACATATGAATCTTTGCTTAAAATTAGGGTTTCACCTTTCAGCATTTTCAGCCTCTATTTGGGAGAGCAAAACAGTTTAAGATCGTTTGTAGTTTGGGTGTTTCACTACAATTTTCAAAAATCACTTTTTTTTTCATTTTATTTAAATTTCCAAACTATAAAAATATTAATATATGTATACGTATTTTCAACAAATACGAAAGGTTACAATTATAAATCGAATATTTTGAATAAGATAATTTATCATCGGCAACATTACGAGTGAATTCACAATGCACGTACTAATCAAATATAACTGACGCTTTATCATGTAAAATTCTTAAGCTGTATTATCATTTGAACTAAACACTAAATTTAAATATAAAAAACAAATACCAAAGAAATAATGTATACAATATTTTTTTTAATTACATTTTAACAACGATTTTAAACAACTATTGAAATATATCAACGCAGAAAAAATGTTTGTTTGCTAAACGTAAAATGCTAAAACAGTAAAAATTAACGAAAAAAAAAACACATAAAATGAAAAAGTTGTTCAGCACGCATCGATACAAGACTGACAAAAACTTCAGAGGAGGCAAGGACCTCACAGAAGGTAGAGTATGGGGTGAAGGTTGGAGGCTGTAACTAAAAATCAAGCCTATTTCCTAGTAATGTTATATGGCACACGTAAGCATACGATTTCACGATAAATTAGAGCTAATCATAATATTGATATGATGGATGATAATTAAGTGAAGATTTATATTAATATATTTTTTACTATTTTTTTTTAAGAAATTATATATATTTTGTTATTTATTGAAAAAAATTACGGTGTAAGCTATCTTGCAGTACTTTTGATGACATTTTTTACCATTATCTCTTCCAAGTACAAATGCTAAAGATTTTTTTATTTTTTTTTTTTTAAATATGGAAAAATTCATATATTAAATAAAAAAATATTATTCTTATAAAATCAATATTTTGTTGTATCGAACTTTTATATAATAACATTAATATTACACGCAAGGCAAAAAATTGAACAATTCTTTTTAAAATAAATAAGATAAAGAAGACACAAATAAATATTAAAATATATACATAGTTATTCCTCAGTTGTTTAAGCTTAGTATTTATTATAAGATTTCAATTGGTGCTTAAAGCCAAATAAAAAGAATTAAACTTTCAAATTCATGTGTATTTATTTTTATTTAAAAAAAAAGTGTCTATGGCAATTTTGATGATAAACCTCTGACAATTGGAGTCTGGCAATTATTTGGCAGAAATTTCTATTAATTAAGGATGTCATCCTCGTTTTTTTAAATTAATGGATAATCAGGATAAACAAAATTTAATACACGTTCTACCAAAAGGATATAAGCTAAAAATGCCAAATTAGTGTCAAAATTTAGCTATTAAATCTGAAAAAAGGATGGCCTGTGAAATTGACGACCAGAAAAAAAACCTCCACCTAATCAATTTTATTGGTATTTCTTAAGCAACATATTAAATTAATATCATATTGAGTATATAAAACACCAGTTTTAGTGTTCGTACACTTTAACGTTGTCTATGTTATGTGTTGACTTTGGCTCAAAATCATTAAATAAACATTCTTTGTGCTCTTGTAAAAAAATCTATGTGTGTTACGCCATTTTTATTTTCCACAAGCGATATGTATATAAATTTATAAACGTGAATATAATGAATGCTGTATCGTCATCAATAAGTATTCGAATATAATAATTGACTTATCGATTTATTATTATATTATTATTATACATAAAACAAAAAAAAAATATTACAGTAATTTCAACGGTAGTAAAAATGATGATCCATCACCTGTCTGTGTCCATATTAGCTATTACAATCCACGAAACTGACCTTAGTCAAGGCAACGAATAGCCTGCAGCTCATTCTGACACTGGCCTGCTTATTTAACTTTACTTGAGATTATCGCACTTACTTATCTTAAATAAAAATATCGAATAAGTGCAAGTGGATACGTATAAAAATACGTGCCAAAGGACATGTAGAAAAAATAATGCTTCTGTATAATAACGTGCCAAATGCTTCATGTTATTTATATAAAAAAACAACCAGGGATTTTTACAATCACAATTCAATCCGTTTGAAAAACTATGTATAAAGATAAGTTTTCACGTTTTGGAGATATATTTGCTTTAAATTAATAAATAACATTATTAATAAGCCTTGTTTCCTATCCATCCACAAGCGTTAATCAGATCTCAATATAGAATTCTAATCATATCAGAATATATTATAATGATTTTCATAATTTTTATTACCTACAGGAAATGTAAGACTGGATGCCCATTGGGTTGGACAATTGTCTAGCAACTAATTATCGTAAAAACATGTCAAGAAGTGTCTTTTTTAAAGAAAGTTTACTGTCCCAAAAACATTTCCCCGGTAGCCGAAAAGTTAAAGAAGGCTACGTAATTGCTTCGGGGTCGGAGATTGTGGGCTAGATTCTCACAGCTGCTGGATTTAAAAACTGATTTGATCAATTGATTGACAACCAATTATTGTGAAAAACAGATATTCAAATTGTGGAGATCCATATACTCCATCTCTTGAATGGACGAATTCATTCGTATAGATTTAAATGCTCAACTTTCAGAGCGGGCAGATTAAAAATATCATTTCTTTATTAAAATTTATATTATATATATTAAAAATATTAGAAATAAATTTAAACTCTAAATCGACATTATTTAACCAAATATTATAATTTACGTAACTTATTTTAATATAATGATTTATCAGGTTTTGATAAATTTATGAATATAATTTAAATATACCTTTTTAAAAGTAATGGTATTTGACTAAAACAACATATTTCAACATTCAATAAATTTTAGTATTTAATTTATTTTTAATAATCATATTATCTATAAGCCGAGAGATTTTGTTTTATACTTAGTATTATACTTTCGTCAGCCTTCGAAAAGCTTTGTGTCCTCTTGTTGTATTTATATCCTCATACATGTATAAAACAAAAAAAATGTCAGTAGGAAAACTAGCAATATGATTATAAAAACTTTTAATATTATTAGTCCACTTAAATATAATACATAATGTTTTATTATTCATTGTGTATTATTTTATTACAGCTTTAATAAGTTTACGAACTTATCAGGTGGTGACTGAAACAATTGTGAAATATTAACAAAAATAGCATATAATAAAATTTGCAAGTTCTATAATATCTAAGCCATGTTAAGCCTTGACTGATAGAAAGCTTAATAGTAACCCAAATATCGCTCACGATGAAGCAATACCTTGTATATCACACAGAAAAAATACAAGAGTTGAAAATAACTCTTTAAAGTCAATATCAATAATCCAAATTTCGTATTTTATTAATGTCAACATTAAAAAAATATTAATTTGGTTAACAGTGACGCTTAAAAAATATTTGGAAATTGATGTAATAATAGTAAGTAGAGAGAGTTTTTTTTTTCATTTTCTGTAAAATTTGTCATGTAGTATACGAGGTATTGCTTTGTCATGGGCGATATATTACATGAATTGTCTTACATGCATATATGTAATTTAAGTGAGATATTCATATTTCCAACTAGCAACTATGATAGAAGAATAATAAAATTATTTATTGGTAAATGTAAAATATGGTATTTCATATGTATTCAATGTATTACGTTTGTGGCCCATTTAAGTGATTTTTTCAATCTGAATTTGATCTGCTATTAACACATCGATGAACATTAACTCAACTAAAAAAATACATCTCCTTCCAGAAATATAAGTCCTCTAAAGATTGTGGTGTTTTCTAATATCATGAATTATAAGGTTGTCATATTTACTTCTCATGTGATACATGTATGCGGTGTCCACTTTCTTGCTTGTTACCAGATAATGTAATCTTCCAAATAATTAATCTCAGCTAAATATAATATATTAAGTACACTATAATTAGTTACATCAATAAAACTAGCCCCACTCATTTTGACCGACTCATTTTTTTGTAACGAAGCTCTACTTAATGTTAAATATTATTGTATATATATCGTAGCTATGGAATCATACACCATGATAAAAAAAACTTTTGTTAATAGCTTTAGAAACTTTGCCACCAAATGTCAAAAATATTAAGATCTCTTAATTATGAATATTTTATTGCTTTCTGCTTACAGCGTTTGGTTCCTAACAATTTGATATTACAAATCACGTCTTATTCTTGGTACTAGTAGGAGCTGCTGTAATCTTACAACGTCGACTTTATGCACCATACTTCGAATGGCCAGTCGCATAAGATACAACTGTTACTCAACTTAACGATCGAATGCAAAGCGTTTTATATTCGTTAGATGATATATGAGGTTATTTTTATATTGCAAGTTTGGAAACATCTGAAATATAAATACGGATATGCATTGTGATAAACAAACTTCATGGTATATCATCCAAGGCTCCAAAATCAATGTTTTCTAGGTAATAAATAATTTGTCTTATTTCGAATGTGAAATAATATTTTGCTAGTAGGATATGCTAATATTTTTCTATGATATTCTCAGATAAGAACACATTCAATATTGGGCGTGGCTGGATAACCTTGCTCTATAGAGGGCGCTTCTAAAAATATTACTGTATAGTAAGTTATATTGTGATGGTTTACAAGAGGTGATTGAATAATTTTCATTCTAAATACTGTTTGAGAATTTTAGGAAGAGACAACCTTATTGCTAGGTCAGGTTACTCCTGTTTTATTACTAATATAATCACTGATAAGTCGCTCAAGAATTTATGGGTTCAAGATGACCGATACGAAAGAATACTGATGGTCCTGAATGGAAGCAACAAAGGATAGTCGAGAATATTCTCTGTGAAATTGTTTCTGTTAAAAAAAAGCTAAGAATATAATCAATGGACTGCAATGGCCATAATTTTTGCTAAATTAAAAGAAGTATTATGTAAAATCAAGAATATTTAGGAGAAAAAATAAGAACAAGAAAAGCTTGAACTATCATCACCATCAACAGCGTTGTTCATTTATTACTCGTCGAATAAATCTATATTTTTTTTCACGCCATGGTATTTATTTTTCGTGCATTTTAGTAGATTATTATTGATATCATGAATTAAATTTTAAATAGCTTATATTTAATAGTTGATATTTTTTTATGGCATTAGATGTGTTAACTGTTTTACTATTTTTTAATTATATGCACTAAATTATGTAATTAACAAGCAATATGCGCATTGTTTTTTACAAGTTAAAAAAATTATTAATAATATTGAATTCAATTATTTTTAATTTCAAATTATATTTAATAATATCTACTTTTCAAAATATATACTATATCGATTACCACCAAGCTACTGAATCTTATAAAAAAATATAATTATCATATCACCTGTCATTGAAATACTGCAGGTCAACAACCATAACACATTAAAATAATGACTCATATAACGAATACTTAACATTACTTGTAACCAAATCACCTTCCTTTTAATATCCGAAATACATAAATAAAAACAAATCGCAAGCCTTTTCCACGGAGCCTCCGCCCCGTTGCAGAGATACCTGAATGAACTGCGGAAGTTTGCCGCTTTGGAGGTCAGGTTCCTCAGACGATATAAATGGATTCTTGTACCTCTGAACTGCATCAGTTGACGATATCATCCATTGTTGAAAGCACCTGTTCAGGTACTAAGTGAAACTTTAGTGAAATTTACCAGTTTTAATAAAAGTAAGCAATATTTGTTTAAACTTTTATATATTATACGAGTGTTTAAATAGTTTTAGTATTTCAATTAAAAATAACTCAATCGTTTTATATATTTGTAACATATTTATTTACGCTTAATAATCAAATATTTTTTGTAAAGGTTTAGGTACATATTATAGTGTTAGTAGTGTAGAGAAAAAAGAAGATTTGAAAAACATGTATTTGTGACTATTAAAATCAACCCACCAATTTTTATTTTGTAGTGTTGCATTTTTCTCCTAATTGTAATTTAAGTAAATATTTGAAATTACTTTTAAATAAATTTTAAGCTTCATTATTACATAATACAAAATTTGTGTGTGCAAAAAAAGTTCAATTCTTTTTTTTATTTTACCGCTATGACAATGTAAATTGTAAATTTGTTTTCATTATATACAATGATGTTTTACGTCGTCATTATTATACATATTAATAATAATTCAATTATTATTATCAAAATAGGATACATTCAATATTCAGGTACCTAATTTATATAAACAATATGTTAAATCGATAATTTACGTGTCCTATTCAATCCATTTGTTTAAAAGAATTAAATTTACCCATCGTTATTTGACAATTATAAAATTGAGTGAATCATTAATATTTTTGACTGATGGTGCTTGATGGAAATTGATTTTAAATTCTGAAT
>JAGVSQ010000687.1:0-33120 GCA_022683975.1 Rhyacophila evoluta | reverse complement strand
CACTGTATCATGTGTGCTTAAAACGCAAATTTATTCATACACATCTCTCGATAATGTCAAAAAGGTTTCAAGAATTGTTTTGTTTTTATTAGTTTTGTGATTGGATACATGGTTTGAATAATTGAACGCGATTGGTAGTTTTAAAAATCTACTCATCTGTCAATTTGTCATTTATTTTCAGTTTTAAAATTTCGTATTTTATCGGCGAGGTTTAAGAGATAAAGCGAATAATTATTCCTGACAGGTTATGCAACAAAATTATTCTGTATTGTTTTTACAATTAAGTTTTCAGCGTTCATTAAATCATATTAATCCTTTTATACGAATTGTTATATAAAGTGTTTAAAGTATCACTTTAAGTGTTTTAACTATATATTTATAAAATGTATGTTGTCAGAGCGTCATTTCTGTTTTTATTTATAACGTGATAAATATAAATATAACGTAAAACTCTCATGATGTTAGAGGGTTCCTTTATATACATTTTAGTACAGAGTTTTCAGTCAATATGATCCTATAACACTTTTCAATGATATAAAACGTTAATACAATATACATAAATATATAATTATATATCGACTGTGAAAAGAAAAAAGGACGTAACCCACACATAACAAATTTTATAGGAGGCGCAAAAAGTCAAAATATTAAATAGACACAATCCCGAAATGCGCAAAGACTAAATCTGGTATTTTATTTACTCAATTTGATGTTAATTTAATGAATTATATAAGAAAAACCAGTGAAATTAATGCGATGGAAGTCTTTTTTCCTCATCGCAAATTTCACATGCCCTAATTTTTTCTAACTAAATTTAGACACTAATTCGGCGTTTACAGCTTACATCCTTTTGATATAGAATATGTATTAATAAAACTGAGGGTTACGTCCTTTTTCATTTCTATGGTTGATATGATTGAAAACTATGGCTTAATTCTATGCTTTATGTACATGACAATTATCGATTGGTTTCAGTCATTTCGATTGTATCACATCTTTCAATCAATTTCTTTATAGCTCAGAAGGGACTGATGTATTTTTGATGATTCATATAACAAAAAGTCAATGCATTTATTTCTTACCAAGAATGTTTCACGTATAATATTGTCATCAATTTGATCCAATAAAAATTGTTCTCCAACATCCATCTGATTGATTTGTATTTTATGTTTTCAGGTCGGTGACCTCTTCGCCGGTCCAGCCGCGTGGTATGATAGTATTTTGTATGACAATACCATCGTCATCTCGACGACATCGTGACGTGGACACGTTTTTATCGAAGCACGAAAGCGTAAGTGGTCCAAATTTACTCTTTCTAGTACGGCGCAATCATCTTTATCGTTTGTTTAGACACTCGAGCATGGAATGAAGATGTATGCTTCGGAATGAAACCGGTTGAATCAGGGTATCCGAACAATGCTTTAACAATTAAAATTACATTTTTTCTTATGCATATTATCATTATTTTTGACTTGATACCCCTGCCGGACCATTGTCTCCTTTGACAATTTCCTCCATAAGACTACCTCCTTTGAAAAGAATGAGTTGAGTACATCATTTTCATTTAAGTTCATGAAAATGCGTATTTAATCTCGAAGAAGTAAGATTGAATTATAAAGTTAAAAGTATTGAGTTAGGGAAGTTCGAAGGAAAGGACCAAGAAAGGGTTCCCTCTCCTCAGTGAGGGGAGATGTGCCTTCGGTAAATCACGATTTGACGACAGGTGAAAAATAAGTAAACCTGATTGAATTCTGGACGTCCGGGATATTTTTTATATTTCCTGGACAAAATCTGTACGCCAATATTTAAAGCAGGACACAGAACGTTACTTCCGGACTGACCCGATTAATCCGGGATCCTTGCAGCCTTCATCATACATCAGTATTGCTGGCGTATGTGTTGACATCGTCCTGGTACTCGAGTTTAGCTTTGCCAAATGACCGGTGACTATTTGGCTTAGTATACATCTATTATTTATTGTAAATGTTGCCATTAGCCATAGATTTTAGCCATCTTCCCTAATTGTTTTCCATATCCTAATTTAAGCAGGCATTTGTGTTATCGATGTGCAGTTATGTGTTACATCTGGATCACAAAAAAAATGTCAAGTCATGAAAATCTTCATCTACTGATACTCCATTGTCCTTAGCCATATTCAAATTATAATTGATAGACGTAATAGAATTTCGTTTTGAAATAAATTAAACATTATTTTACTCAGTGATATTTTTACTATCTTTAAAAATTATATATTAGCAGTTATTAAAGGAGTACATTTATATTAAATATACAATAGAAATGTATATAAAGTACTGCTGTAAATAAATAAGGAACAAGGAAATATATATTTAATTATATTTGTGCAATTTACAGTTCGCAAAGAATATGTGTTTGTTACTGTTGACAGAGAAAATTTTTCAGCATTATCAATTCATTCAACTTCCGAGCTTAATAAATTTTGGGTCGTACGCAAGATTGCGAATCGGGGTATGGTGTTCTCTGTGTAAAGTGTTGTGCTTGTGGATCAACACACGGCGTGTTAACATTATGATTGCTATCAACTTGTGAATATATTTCTGTTTAATGATTCATTCCGACATACACGTAGGTGTACTTAGTCGCACAGTAAAAGTGTAAACACTGCGTCAAAGACATTGTGCTGTATGCAAATGTTTTAAGTGACATTTTAATATAGCCGTTTTAAATATGGGCATTAAAAATGTATTACTTTTTTTGCCGCACCTTGTCGTAATTCTTGTTTAATTTTTATTGTCGGTATACAGGTTGCTACATGATTATTTTCAGTAATTTACGATCTCTTTATTCAAATCGTAAGCCATTTTATACAAAAAATAATAAAAAAACACAATTTCCTTCCTTTAGGACTATGCGTTTCAATATAATATATTCTTTATTAATGTGGGGTAATTAGTTTTGTCACTGATTTAACAACCAAAATTATTTTCTACAGATTTTACAATTTAAATTTATAGAGCTATAATTTTGTGGACTTCAGTATATCAGTCGGTCACGTTACTGGAGTCGAATTCGTTTGCCTTTAATTAAAAATAAACGCAATCTTCTGAATTATACACACTCCTCACTGTTTAGGCAAAAGGAAGTAGCCCTCACATAACAATAATACCGTGAAATAGGTTTGGTTCCTTTTTTTCCCGCAAGTTTAGTAGGTACTACTTTTTTCAAAATCTTAAGCTGAATTTAGATAATTATTGTAGCTTGATCCTTTTTAAGAAAACGTGCATTTAGCTGTGTAAATTGTGTTTTTTTTTCAATAAAAACTTTCAAACAAAAAACTAAGGATGCCTTTTGCCTCAACATGGTTGATATATAATTTTTTTGATAAAGATCATTTCTCACAGTTTTATCATTACTAGGCTAGAACGTACGAAAATGGCCAACTGAATAGAAATAATTCTTCTCTGCTTGTGCTATATATTTTTCAATGAACTGATTTATATTCATCGAGTATTCAATGTGTTTAAAAATTAAAATTGATTTTCCTCGCCAATTATTCGTGAGAGCCCATTTCGAGCAAGTCTTTTGCAGCCCCAGCCACAGGACTGTGAAATAATTGCGAATAAAAACCATCTCTGAAATAGTACGGATCGGAATGCCATTGTTCCTTGAATCCGTCTATTTGGACCTATTCATGAATTTTTCGATTATAAATCCAATTATTTTTTTCACGATTCGTCTGTATTAAATGATATTTAAAGTTTTTTTTTATGCATAATTTATTCTGATTTTTCCTTCATATTCCTTTATCTTTCTCCTTATGTGGAGCATATAACTTGACGCCTTCAAGATCGTCAGTCACACGCCAGTTGCATGGCATCTTCCCAAGTGATGCCAACATCTCTTGACGCCGGCGAATACATCATTTGGATAGTACCTAAAAAAAAATTCTAAAATGCTGGTCGGAAAAAAAGAAAAGCAGGTTTCAAGTTTTTCGAAAGCATCCACAGCACGTGTCCCAGGCAGTTCCAGCATAGCTGTATAGCCTTAAACATAAAAGGGCATACATGGTATGTTGTCCTTTTCCCAGGCTCCCAATGATATCATTATAAAATGGCGATTTTTCTCGTCCACGTTGATTCAGTATCATGAGTAAGATAGATTAGAGTATTTAAGAAGACCGCATTTAAAGCAACGGTTATTTTGATGATCTTTGAAGCGGTCGTCTTAACCCTTTGTGTGGCATGGACGTACAACTACGTCCGTGCGCTCTTTATCTCCTTCATTCAAAGCTATTCTTTTATTTTGCTATAAAATATAATTATTTTATTTAATATAAATACTAGATAGATCTATCAATGATATTTGGAAGACATTATATCATTTATTTTTAGGCTAGAAAAAATACGTAAACATTACGAAAAAACTGAGTAAAAAAAGTTAAGTTCAGTATTGAAAAAAATCCGTAATGCTCTTTCGATAATTATTATATTTTATAAAGAAACGAAAGATTATTTATACTGCTGTTCAAAGAAACATATAAAATATCACAGTCACATACGATCAAATTCGTTCTCAAGTGCTCCTTTGATTCCGAAATGAGAGCGGCCACATCTGTTAGTGTTATACACATTCTTACTAATTTGTATTGGCTTTTTAGTTTATTTTGTTAAATGATTGGAAATAGAAAAGCGTTGTTTACAAATCGGCATATCCAATTCGATTGATTTTATGTTATTAGTTGAATTGATAGCGGTGAAATACTTTAGTGCATACAAATTTAATTGTCGTATGAAAGAGTTAAATATCCAAGAATTAACCCGATAATACATAAATAAAGTTATCTCCATTCCCTTTTGCTAAAATTTGATGTTAATCCAGGTAAACCACAAATCAACTCTAATAAGTAACAATATTCACGTTATAACATTGATCGATACTGTCGTTCAGAATTAATTTTCAATGTTCTCCGACTTTTTGAAGGGTATAATTATTGATTACTCATGACAGCTCAGGAGTCAGTGCAGATCTGTTTAAGACATGGCAATTGAAGAGCTTATTTGATATTGTAGTGACGTCGAGAATTATATTAAAATATCGGATTACGTTAGTCTCAGCATTGTGTAAATTATTCATTCGTTGGTATTTTATTTGAGGTTTTGTTAATTTGTATGTCTTAAGTTTTTTCAGTTTGCGAGTATTTCATAATTAGCTGATTTTTATTGTAAATCTTCAACATTAGGGTAGCTTCATTTCATTTTATATAGCAGTAAATAGTTTAAATTTAGTTTTAAATTGAAATAGTATCAACTATATTATCACATAGCACATACCACATATATGATGAAAGTGTTAATGCTACTGTCATAGAACGATGCCAAAATGCTTTGGTATTTAATTCGGTTTTATGGCCGAATACATTTAATTTTATCCGAAATAGTCTAAAGTCTTTTAAGGTAGCAGTTGTGTTGATTATTATATAAACTGGGGTTTATGGTTGGCGATTTTAATTTAAATTCATACTAACATATGATTCTATGTGAGAGATTGAAAGAATGACTCAAATGTAGCTTAAAGTTTGTCTTAAACCAGTTCTATAAAAGAAATTGTAAATCTAATAATAATTTCCTGCAGAACTGACATGTTCGTCTACGCCCTGTTGATAGTTAACTGCGAACGAAGAAAACAGTTATATGATATAATACTTATAAATATTAAATTGCAAATTTTCTAAGTCAATTTTACATACATTATTTATCGCAGTATTTTTTAAATCGTGCTGTTTGTTTCCAATTGTGTTTCCATCGCTTGTTTATTAATTTTACCGTATTTTTTGTTAAAAAGCTCCTTGGGGAGAAAAGTCAGGCACTTAATCAGTGCATTCTTTGAGACCGTTAGTCCCTTTGTAAGTCACGCAATACCTTTGTCCCGGAAAACTTTTCCGGCAGATATCTCATAAATACGGCGCGAACGAGCTATCTTCACCCCATGCACGGGAGGCGTCTTCCCCCACTCGTGTGTGGGCGTCGCGACGTGCGTGCGATATTATTTACGCGCAAACTTTCTCCGCGATAAATTGACAAGGAGACACTCGCCGGACACGACCGGAATTCGAACTGCACGACTTTGGCTTCATTGTATGAGCTGGCGGAAAGAAAGACTTATTAATAGGGACGAGAAAGAGGTATTGATGCTTATGTTTCAAACTTTTCAATACTTTGGTATCAAAGTTTTTCTAGTTACCACCATGTACTATCATAATAGTATATTATCTTATTATTAGACAAATAAAATATAGATAGCCAGATAATAGAATATAAAAGCCTTGTGATCTTATCAGTCGATATGATCAAATATTCAATACGCAAAAGTATTTAAATTAGGTGTCGGCAACCTATGACCCATTTGACAATTATTTAAAGTGACCCACTAAAATTTCGCTAGTAAAGTATAACATATATAAAGTTCATAAATAAAATAACTAAAACTTGATAATTATATTTGTCTTCGTAATTATTAGACTTATAATTTCGTATTTATATGCTTAGGGTACTCCTCGTAGCGTAGTTGGTAGTGTGTGCGGCTAGCAATCCAGGGAATGTTAGGGATTCCCCATCTGTCGGATTATAAAAACCCATATGAATGCAGGACTGGATGCCCATTGAGCTGAGCAGTTATCTGACAAACAATCCTCGTGAAAAGTAATCTGTCAAGACATCTTCACATTGCGGAGATCCATATACACCACTATCGGAGTGAATATCTTCACAGTGTTTATCACCATTCATTAAAATAACGTTTTAAAATGAAAACATCCCTGACCCGATACGTCTTGTTATTAGTCACATTTGAGTTAATTTTGATCCGCAGCCATTTAAAATAGTAAAACATATATAGCTAATTTTCAATTTATTAATTATATCGACTGATGAGACTTGATTTAGATTGATTATCAGCTGTATATTAACCGTTATTTTTAACTATTATTTTGATTTTCGTTATTTTCAGGCAATATGTACGAGTATATGAATAGTGTGCAAGCTTACATATTCATTTACGGATTGTAAATAGTATTAACTGAAGTATATTAAACGAGGAGATGATCTGTATCCTAGAGATACCTGTGTATCGAATATTTTTACTCTACCTGTGTATAAAAAACGTTCTCATTCTGCGTGAAAACAATATCTCTGCGTTCAACATTGAGTATTGATGAAACGGACGAAATATTTGGCCCCAGAGTGACATTAGTTTCATCCACTCAAACAGAATTTCAAAAATATACGTGTTTTTGTGAGAATTTGGAAATAAACTTGTCCAGCTATAAATATATCACATTACGATGAGTGGTATTTTCGGATAAAGTTTATTTTTATATCGATTTTGGGAAAGAAAAAGGACGTAACCCTCAATTTTTCAAAATAACTTTTATTCGATAGTCTGAATGTATACACGTTCCATCAAAAGGATGCGTATGCTGAATCGTTGTCTAGATTTAGTTTTTAAGTTTGAAAAAAAGATGGCTTGTGAAATTTGCGACTAGGAACAAAGGCTTCCACCCAATAAATTTTATTGGTTTTTTTAAATGACTTATTAAATTAACATCGTATTGAATAAATAATACACCAGTTTTAGTCTTCATGTATTTCAAGGTGGTTTCAATGTAATGTTTCG
The DNA here is from genome assembly GCA_022683975.1 of Rhyacophila evoluta. Taxonomy (NCBI): domain Eukaryota; kingdom Metazoa; phylum Arthropoda; class Insecta; order Trichoptera; family Rhyacophilidae; genus Rhyacophila; species Rhyacophila evoluta. Next base: position 25,470 of record JAGVSQ010000687.1, on the reverse strand, counting down.
ACTTTGGTTCAAAATCATCAAATAACGTTTTTTGTGTATCCTGTAAAATTTGACTTATGTCCTTTTCCCTTTCACAGTCGATATATAATCACTGTATTAATTACAATTTAGTCTTACATAATCTTATTAGATTATTGAATTTTGGTCGTCAGACAATTCGCTGTGCTAATTCAATACTGTAACAACTCAAAATTAGTAGGATTGTATATTTGAGGTATTGCATGACAATTCTAACGAACAGAGTCAATGTTTTACAAATGTTTAGTGTAAATTTGATGGAAATATATTTTTATTTCACGCGCTACTGTGTTGGATGGCTAATAGTTGATATAAATAAAAACAATATATCGTCGCCAGTAGATTTTTTAAAAATTCGGCAGATATGGGAATTAAATCCCCATTCCCCCCGGATCCAAGGCGCGTACACTAACCTCTGAGAGACAAATTGGAAAACAAAATGGATCTTATACTATTATATTTATATACATATATACCATGCTCGCTCCCAATGTGGGGCATATGGATCTAGTGTGAAGATATCTACTCCGAAAGAGGAGTATATGCATCTCCGCATTGTGAAGACGTCTTGGTAGATTATTTTTCACGAGAATAATTTTTCGGACAATTGCTCAACGCAATGGGTGTCAAGTCCTGCATTTTCGGATTGCTAGGTGGGCACGCTACCGGGAAGACAAATTATATTTACTGGCATCGTTTATTTCGTGTCAAATTCGATTTGTTTTATTGTTAAAATGGTGACATCATTTGTTTCCTTTTGTAATACATAAATTCCAATTATTGTTGCCAGTATTTCCTTCGGTCGATCTATTTTCATCCCCTCGGTATTAATATCGTCCCTCGCGGTCTTAACGAAGCATTGTATGAATAATGTTTACTAAGTGACGCCACTCGCCTTACCGTATTTTCCCTTGCATCCCGCAGAATTCCCGCTTTTGTGGCGAAACAACTCGAAACGAATTTATTTTTAAAGCTCGCGTGTCTGTTGTCGTTTAAATATCGGCGTCGTCGGCTTGTGTGCCGACCTAGACTAATAATTCTCTTCACCCCTGTTCTGAATGAAAATTATGCGTCGTTCCCCTATGTCTACTAAATTATTTAATTTCTTTTTTTTTTGTTCGCTGTCTATTTTAAGTTTACCCCATCGTATAGCTTTCTGTCGGCTCCATTTTATTTATTACTCCAGCATATAACAATGTTGATTTAAAATAAAAATACGAATCGTTTGTGTACACTTTAGATTGAGTGTTTTCTTCCCGTTTATGGTATATTTGTTCGTTTATATAATACTTAAGTGACACACAAAGCTAATGTCATTTAGACATCAAGTCGTAGAATACAAGTATTTTCTCTTTATATGCTTAACATTCAATGAGGCTTGAACATATTTTAACTATATTTTTTGACAATAAATAAATCTGAATCAAGAATGCGATCCTTGTCGATTATATGTATGGTTTAAAGTCGTCCAATCTTCGTCAAACATCTCCATATTAACCCTCTCATTAATGATTAATTTTTTTATGCACACACGTACTAACATCTTTCACCACTATCAATTCTAATATTAACAAATAAATCGAATTTTATATGCTCATTTGTAACTAATGCTTTTTTAATTCCAAACCACGAACATAATAAACTGAAAAGTTATTCCAAATTGCCAAAAATGTGTATAATATTACTACATGTGGCCGCTCCTATTCTGGACCCAAAGTAGCAATTGAGAGCAAATTTGAACCCATAGGACTAATTTGTGTGATATTGTATGTGTTTCTGTGAACAAAAATATAAACAATCTTTCGTTTATTTACAAGACATAATAATTATCTAAAGAGCAAAAGGGAATTTTTCAACGCTGAAGTTAACTTTTTTACTCTTTATTTCGTAGTGTTTTAGTATTTATTTCTAGCATAAAAATAAATGATATGGTTGTAATGCCTTCCAGGTATCATTGAGAAATCTATCTAGTATTTGTATTAAACAAAATAACAATAATTTATTAAAAAATAAAAGAATGGCTTTGAAAACAAAGGGATAAGGCAAAGGGACGTACATGTACGTCCATATTCCTCAAATGGCTAAAATGATTTTTAAACAAATTAATAAATTACATCGTCAAAAACACGCGCTGTTTTATATATTTACCTTAAGTTACCAGAGTGTGGCATTTTTTAAAATGGCTTGATAATACCAAGCCGGAGTAATTCACAGCAGGCATATATTTACACAGTGGTTTTCATTCTAAAATTTCTTTTATTTTACATACAAAGTAACAACATAGGACAGTGTCATTTCTTATTTTTTTAAATACAAATCCATGTTACACTTTTACGGCTTCGGACCAGTTGGTTTTTACTTTCTGTACGTACATAAATAATTCTAGTAGTTTTCGTGTTAATCTTTTGAAATTTATTTTTTACGATGTTAATGCTGAAACCTCGATTAGCGAAATTAAAATATCGCTGCGAAAATGACCCAATGAAAAGACCAATTCATGGTAATTTATATTTTCCACGTTCTGTATTTTTTAACGATATTTAAATTTTGCGACTAAAAGGGCGACTGAGTATTCTCCTTTTCCTAAATCTTATTTTATGGCACATTTATTAATGGAACTTAACCTCGAATAAATTCAGCCACTATAAAGTATGTATTAGGCGTAGTGGATTTATTTTATAAACAATTGTAATGTCACAAATTGGAATTGACTCGAAAAAAATGGTGTTATAGTATTTTTATGTGTATATTAATTTTTCCTGTACATTTTTGTATGAAAGCTTGAACATACTTAACGGTTAAAACCATGTTTGAAAAACTGCATGAAAGCATACAGATACGTTATAATTATATGTCATGCAGTATTTTTTATTACTTTTCTTATTACTTCTTCTGATTACTACTTTTTATTACTACTTATACCAGTTACATTTTGCCGAACGATATTGTAAAATAAACGAAGAAATGAAGCTAATATTACAGAACAATAAATATTAGGTGTCCATAAGCTAATTTTCCTAAAATTTCTTTCCTTATTGATTATTTTGCTAGATTCAGATTTAGTCTGAATATACTTTAATCGATTGTTTTATACAGTGATTTTGTTTTCTAATTCCATTTGGTTAAGTTATACGTATTAAAGCATTGTAATTAAAATACGAATATTAAATATTATTTATAAAATTCTGGCTGAACAAATGTTTACAATTGTAAAAAACTATAAGATTGTTGATCTTTAAAATCGATTCAGTATTTATTTGCCTCTATTTAACGATGATAACGATCGATTGACGTGGTTTAAATGGTTGAATGGGAGAAAATTGTTAAATACTAAAACATTTCAATATATTTAATGCAACAAAGCTTTTAAGTTTCAATTGTTTACGAAAGATTTCACTGAGAAATTATCTGTATCATTTCGGTAAATATTCTTGCGACTAATGTATCTTTAGATTTCTTAAACGGATTAAGTAGATTAAGAAGTCTTTCTCGAAGGATTACTTGTATCAAATCCGGGAATGTCAGTATAAATGTACGTATGTATATCTGCGAAGCTTTTGTAACCGAAACTCGCGTGACAAATAATAATAGTAGAGAATTCAAGTTTGTGTTGATTATAGTACGCAATGTTTGATAGTTAAGCCGTAAACACATTGTAAAATTCAACCATCCAGAAATATGAACACGTTCTGTTAATTGCGCGGCTAAGATAAATGTCGCATTTCATTAAATAAATAAACCGCGACATTTGCTTTGATTGTTTTGTAGAATATGCATGCGCTTACCATCCAAATTGAATATTACATTTATAAAAGACATCTTCATAGATGCACACATTTATTCCAAAGTTAAGCACCAATTTACTTCTAAACAACGGCTTGTTGAAACTGATTCTATTCCCTTAGTAGTCCACCTTGTTAGCGGTGTCGCTTGCAAATATACTGGGTGTTATGCTATTCATTTTAATTCAAAATCTTTCCCGCATTTGACGTTTTCCTGGATTTACTGTTAATATTTTATGATTCCGGCCAAACACCACCGTAAAAAATCAGTGTTAAACAATCGGTACACCCGATATTGCTGTTTCGTCACAGATTTTATTAGATATTTACTTGTTGTCGAACATTAATATTGTTGTTCATTCATTTTTATATTAGATTTCCGCTGTTTTCCAACATCCGCCTATATTTAATCGGTTTCTTGAAAAACGATAGATCGAGGTACCACTTTATATCCTGTTTCATTTTAGATTTCCAGAGTCATGTGAGTGATTTATCATGTCCATATTTTATAAAACTCTTTATCTCTAACACAATATGCATATAGTTAATATCATTTGAAAACCTGCCTTTATATGCATATAAGTTTGTTTGTTTCGATTTTATTTATATATACCTTATGCTCATCTTGCGATTTCCTTTCAATTTTTGGACCTCTCTTTTATTGAAGATCATGTTTTGCTCGCTCGTGCAAGTACACACTGGTTGAACACGGCATTTTAAATACAGTATGAGGTCACCTTTGAAAACTATGTAAACCCACAACAGCGCCCCGAGCTTAACTTTGGTCTTCTAACAATTTTGACTTCCTTCCATAGAACTTCCTCGAATAATTTTAGTTTTGTTTTACAGCTTTTTGAGTTGGGCGCATTCAGTGGATGAAGATGTTTTCTCAGTCAGTAATTAGTTAATTTATCACGGCTTTTTTCTTCGACAATACATTGGTGATACACACATTGTTAACAGTTATACACCGGACTCTCTTTTTACACGGTAAATAGGTTCCACGCAATACCGTATTAAAAAAATCCGTGTAAAAAAGTAAACTAATAATAGATAATGATGCTTAAGTTTCATTGTATAAAAATCAATGGACATCAAACATAGACTTCATTATTGTTAATTTTATTGAAATAAATACTTATATCGATATCAGACGATAGACGAACCCATTTACGCACATTTGGTACGGTAATTCTTTCATCATTTTGGATATCCAGGGCCGGTATAATATTTCTTTTCAAATTTTTTGACTTAGGCCGCGGGCACAATAGATGTAGCGGCGACAGAGCGACGGCGACAAAATTACAAAAACAGAGATGCAAAATAGCTATAAATACGTGAGTGAGCAAGTGAGCGAGTTGTTGTAACTGACGTGCTGCCGAAAATGCTCACTTGCTCACTCACCTATTTATTGCTATTTTGCATTTCTGTACGATCGCTCAGCTATCTCCCCCGCGGCTTTATGCTTAATTTTGGGATTTAAACAAAAAATAAATCGGAGATGTACCACCGTGTGAAAAGAGAGTTCGTTGTAATCGTTAGTATTTATTTTGCCTCGCAGCTTCGTGTAATATGCCGTCACTATTAGAAATATTCCAGTAAAGACTTTTTCGCTGTGCGGAATGCAATCATCGTAACCCTAAATAAATTATCACAAAATAAATGTATGTTTAAATCTATTCTGTCCAACATACCATATACTAACATACCTCGCACATAAAACACTCGTACGAGATAACGCCTTGATTAATTTGTGCTCATCAATTATTTATTTTTCTTACGTTATTCGTTGCCATTCATTGTGTCTCATTAATTAGCGGTTTTGTTGCGTAGAATCATCCCGATGCTCCTCAAACTAAAACGGAAATAATGATATCGAAATATAACTCCTCGTCGTCACGTGGAATCGATCGTTATTTCATTATTCTCGGTATCCTGAATTAACTTACTTATTAGTTCAGATTTAGTTTCTCAATCTGTCAAAGGCACTACCACAATAAAGTACTTTCCCGATACAGTTCATTTACAGGATGAAGTATCCATTTCAGTTGTATTTTTGTTTTGCTGTTCTGGTTGTGTTTTATTTTGTTATATCACGTATTATTGTTTGCTTTATTACGCCGAGGCTCCGATAGATTCCACGGCAGTAGAGCGACAGCAGCAGAACGTCAAAATATCCATGTGCAAAATAGCTATAAATAGGTGAGTTAGTAAGTCAGCAAGTTGTTGTGACGACAACATGTTACCGCGCTGCCGAACATGCTCACTCAGCTATTTATAGCTACTTTTCATCTCTGTTGCCGATACTCAGCTACTGTCACTCTGCCCCCGTGGCATCTATTGTAGCCTCGACCTTAAGTCATATTATTGTTCGAAATAAATTATCTGGCTAGACACATTTACTCCCAGGATATTCCCGTCGAATAAAGTAGATCGCTCTTCGATATCAAAGCTCCGGGATACGCCTAAATAAGACTAGGCGTAAGGATGGGGCGAGTGTATGGTGGGTACATTACGTATTTAACCTGAGAAACTTACATGTATCATAGAAACTAGTTTGTCTTTCCGCTAGTCGAGAGGTTAGAATACGCGCATCTAAACGGGTTCCTTTCCCATATATGTTAGATTAAAAAAAAACGAGTATCTAGGCCTGGGTTCTCAATGAGTTCCAGTTCAAATTCCATAAACTCCACTTTTCTGGGGTAATTATCTTCACATGGTGTAGATCTAAATGTTCCATTTTCGGAGCGGACATCGTAAAAAATATAGAAACAATGTCTTAATGATATGTAAAACTCGACGATGTGGATTTAAATGCCATATACCTTATCAAATACGCCGAAACCTCAAGGTATATCGTAAAGGAAATTTTGGGGATTTTGGGGCTTAGATACAGACCAGCCAGTACGTGGTGTGAATGTATCAGCTGATGTAATTCGGCGTCACAAAACATTGATATTGGCTTTATTGACTTTGACATGGTAGTATCGTATGTCATTAATTATAAGAACTAACCGCGAAAAGTTTATGTCAGTTGTATCGTTGGCGTTTTCACATTCTTTATTAAATAAATGCTGTTTTCGCTGTCAGTGGCACACATTTATCTATATGTTTTTTCTTTGTGTATGGTATTTTTGTATTCTCACCTGTCAACAACAAAAACCAATAGTTTAAGAAGCACACTTATTTTATGAATATATATAGTATGATGTAGTGCTACTGTTTGCCATGTAGCTAGATATCTATCTACCCACATAATGGTTTCACGCAGTGTATGGTGGAATACAACACATTCAGTGATATTCGAGACCTGCATATTAATGGTAATCCTGATGTATGTATTACATTTCAAGCATGTAAATGTATTGTGTATGGTTTATGAACTCTATTTATCTTGACAATTTCCAGTGCCATTCGTATTTAGTATTTACTATGAAAGCGATTTGGTTAGGCACCTCATTTTGCTGTTGATTTATACGCAGTTAGTTCTATTGTAAAATAATAATAATCCTCTTACAAGATTCTAATCCATCTGAAATATTACAAATCAGAATATAAGATTTACGGAATGGGATCTTAAAGGCAAGAAACTAGATTTCTTCTTCTTAGTTCTCGATGTCCGTTCTTTGAAACAAAGTACGTTTACATCACGAAATCCTGTCGCTAGTCAAAAATAATCTACAACACAATGTATGGTACACCAGTGTTTCTCAAACTATTTGGTCCACGACCCCTTTTTGCACTTAAAAATTTCAAAGTACATCATGAAGACTGGAAATGTGTAGAAAAACATCCCGGAGTGGAAGGCTTGATTTAAATTCAAAACGAGTTAATTTCTTTTGTTTAATTGCATTGAATCATTCATTGTTTTGACTGATAGTAAATTTATTTTTGGTATCAATAAAAATTAATAACTTATCTTCGGTACATCATTTGTCAATCCTAAGTCATCAATTTTTCTTGACTCCCCAAATATTTTCTGCGACCCGCACATTGAGAATCACTGCAGTATGCTATATTATGTGACATTTTTATAGTGAGTATTCTACAACAGTGATTTCCAAAGTAAGGTTCGCAAACAAATATGCTTACGATCACTTGGTGAGTGTGTGTCGTGTATCTGATGCGCAGCTATAGTATTGCGGGTACAACTTTTAGTTGTTTTCGTTTTAGGGGTACGCGATCAAAAATGTTTGGAAATCGCCGCGGTGCTTTGGAACAGTGCAATGAAATCAGTGTGCCATGAGCCGATACTACGTGAAAGAAAAAAAACGTTTTATCTAATTTTTCCTTCTCAGAAAAACAATATCCCAAAACCGCAAACTATTGTATTGCAGCTCGGGTATTGTATTAATTAATCATTCTTTTAACTTCATATTGTTATATCGATGATATAATAATATGAATAAATATATTCTTTGATTTTATAAAACCTAAAATTCTAATGCCCTGAGGCAGAAATCGTTGCGCGCACTACACTGGTATACGAGTGGCTTGAAGAAAAGGCATATCGTGCAAAGATTCCAGAATTTAAATTTAGGTTACTCAGAAAAAAAAAATTATTATCGGATGAAAAAAATACCAACGAGATTTAACCAACTTATCTAGACTGATTCGGATATTGATATCTTCCACTTATGTGAGATGAGTTTAGATGGATGCTATATATACGTTATTAGAATATGGTCTCTCTAACTTTCTTCTTACACACTCTCCTTCCTTCTGTATTTTTTTTTAATTCTCTTTATTTTTCTATTATTTTTACAATATTGTCTTTGTTATTTACGTGTTCTCTTTTAATATGTATGTTATAATCATATTTATGACGTATTGTAAATGTATTAAATTTAAAATTTGTAATGTTACAACATGTGTAAAATAAATAAAAATTAACTCTATTGTCTCTTGTGCTTCACCGACTATGCTTCATTTAATATTATAATAAATACTCCACCCGTTCTAATATCACAACTAACCAACTTCTTTGTTGAAACCATATGGAATATTTTATTATTTTAGTATGATCGATCTTAAATAAAATAAAATTTTATAATATTATTGTATCAATGTGTGTAAACATTGTATATGTACGTATATTTGAACAAATTTGAAAACCAAGCCATTTGTGTATCACAAATCATAAATTAATTTGCCATATTAGGATATTAAATATTTTTAGTGTGTATTAACGGATTCTCGAATAATTTTGAATTCGTAGAATTTCAACAGGTTTTTGAAAAAAAAATTCCACCTGTTTCCTATATCACATTTTTATTTAAATCAGCTTAAATTTATTATTATATCGACGCGCGATATCGAAAAAAATATTAATTTAATATCAAAAGTATTTCTATTAAATAAACATGTTTGTTTTCTCTTTAATCTCCGTGAATAGTGAATGACCTTTCTATTACGAAACTATTTCTGATTTAGTATTTATGTTGTAAAATTATTATTTAAATCTATTAAATAACTTAATTTGGGTAATATATATTATTTCTGGGAATATTTAACACGATTGTCTGCATTTTTTAACTCAGGTTTAGAAGACAAACAATTTGAATTTATTGATATGTGCTAATGAATACCACTGTTGAAACAATAATTGTTCTAATATAACCTTTTGATTAGAATAAACAGTAGACAGATATACAATAAATCAAAATATATTCGCTGATAAATGGAAGTTCATTATGAATGGATAGTTCATCAGGATTGCCACCATGTTGAGCCGTCTTAGTTGTTGCCAACTATTTTAATTAAATTCGCCATTCCCCAGTGGCTAAATAGTCCATTCCCCGGCGGCCTACCTAATGTGTCCACTATCCACCAGCCCCGTCCTTACACCTGGTTTTATTCAGGCGTATCCCGGAGCTCTGATATCGAGAAGCGATCTACTTTATTCGACGTGAATGTCCAGGGAGTAGATTTAAATTACCCAAGACTTAGGTTGCCACGCACGTAAGTTGAAGTTAAAAGAAATATTATGATAAAAAAAGCTAATTGAAAAAATAGAGACTATTTGGTCAAGCAATTCATGTGAAGAGATTATCACGCCCGCCATATGGCGCCGCAAATTTTTTGAAAACAATTAAATTCGCCCTTGTGGCAACCAAGTCGGATAGCCCGGTGGGTCTCTCCTTAGTGCTTATATGTTTGTTTAGAGCCGAAGGTTGCTGGTTCGATTTTCACAGCACCTGGATGCTAAAACGGGTTGAGCACTTCTTCACACCATGTAGATTCATTCATATGTTGTGGAGTCGGTGCAGTTTGAAAATCGACGGCTTGTACCTGTAAAATTTTCGTTGAAATAGAATAATTAACGGAACTATTCATTCCATTGCATAGTAACACAGATATACCGATTTATTGCATAAAGAGATGTAATGGGTTTTTATTTTTCGATAATATTGTGAACGTTTGATATTATTTTCTTATTATTATTTACTATTGACATTTTTTTTCAGTTTGTACAATTCAAATTAAATATTTTTTTGAAATAATACATATGAAATTATCACCGTGTATTATTCGTAAGTCTCTGTCATTACTGTCGATATATTAAGCGTTAATGTATTCGTGTGAAACGGACGTAATATCACATTGGAGTGAATAAAAATATGAATAAACGCGCACTTCCTGTTTTGTAGGCAGAAATAATTTCGTCCGATCGATCCGATAAAAACTTAATTCTCCGCTGAGGTACAGAAATCCAGTTTTAATTTTTTTTAGTCACGAATGAAATCTTTACAACTCTATCCAGCATGTCAGTAATGTATAATTTAGAAGCTAAATAATATCCAGCCAAGTTGTCAACGAAACAGCCTTCCCTCCATACTTACTGATAATAATAATATGTTTTATCTCGCATCGTACGTAATGTCTACAATCTCAATATGTTTACTGCCAACAAATACACTCGGACCTCGTATAAAACGGTTATATGTTTCCAGAAAAACCTCGTCTAGTACAAATTCATGTTGGGCCAGCGCTACGATAGCAGAGCGGCGGCAGAAAAGCGTCGGCAACAGAGATGCAAAATAGCTATAGATAAGCGAGTGAGCAAGTTCGGCAGCGCAACAACACGTAATCGTCACAACAACTTGCTCACTGACTTATTTATATCTATTATGCATCTCTGCCGCCGACGCTCTGCTGCCGTCGCTCTACTGCCGTGGCATCTATCGTAGCTCCGACCGTATTCGAGGTTTTAAGTTAAGGTATGTGTTACAAAAAATATCGAAGGTCAATTATGTCCTTTATTTTTTCAAATAAAAAATATAAAAATATACGTTTACTTATTTCTTTAAAATACCTAAATAATATAGTATAGATCACTCATTATCACGTGCAATCCTTTTTATTCGACTGCCTTTCAAAATGGGTCGTATGTTTTCATTATTGAAAGACTTCCTAAATTTTTGGATTTAACCTTTTAAAACTGCCTAATAAGCGAAGCACCAAACACTATTATAATTCCCTCTCTAACTTCAAACTGTATTTATCGTTTTTAGTGTGAAACATATAGCTGCTTCGCTGCAACGGCTTTCTGAGTATCACCTGTTTGGTTTATCTAACATTTCGACTAGGCTTTTCTTTGTTAAAAGCACTTTCTTTGACATCTTGTATATCCGGATCATCAAAGCCTGTACCAATACAACGACGAATTTTAATTGTCTTTCCGTATTCATCTTTTATTGGTGGTACAACATTGTCCCCAGTGACTACTCTGTCCGCATTTTTTGCCAGGAAGCATTTAAAGTTATTTTTTTATTTCTTTGACTATGAATGTAGTCGAATATTACGAATAGAATATTTTTGTGATGGCATGATCTAGGGGTGTCCAAATCCGACGTGTTAATTTAATTTTAAATTGTTTTAAACCGTGCCATCCAAGACTTTGCCACAAATCATCAACTGTGTTGAATCAGCACAACCAATTCTCTTAAAAAATAATCTCAAAAGACATTTATTAAACTTTAGAGTTTCTTATAATTATTATATGTACTCTACTTTTGGATCTGGCATATTAAAAAAAAGTAATAAACGACGTGTTTATTGTTTCCTGAATCGAAACTAGTACCGGATTGACTTACTTAATAAAACATATGGAGGTGTGGCGCGACTGGGAATAGAAAATCAGCAATTTTATATGAATGGTGAAAGAAATATATCATTAATTAAGTATAGTATTTTACTATAAACTGAATATGCTTAGTGCAATTGACTGTGCCGTCAAGCAACGCTTGGTCAAAGTGTGTTAATTCTATAAACAAATATATATTGAAAGCTTAAAATACTAAATGTCCATTTTTGAAAAAAATCCAGGAAAGCGTTAAAACTGTTTATTTAGATGTTTATTTTTGTGACAATTTTGATTTAAAAAAACACGTTAAACTATGTATTTGTAAAGATGCTTTACAAATGACATACTTTTGATAGATGTGAAAACAAAATATCGGAATTATATATTTTGCAGTATAGGTCTCGGATCCGAATTAAGTTGTCGGACATTCTTGAGAGCTTTTATTGAAATATTTAAATAACTTTGAATTGCCAAATCAATACGGGGCATGCAAATAGCACGGTGCAACAAAATGGTATTACTAAGTAGTTTTCGATTAAAAGTTGATGAAATTTCCACTTTAAGCCATTGATATTTAAAATAATTGATTACTTTATTTAAAAGTTGAATTATATTATTGATACTAAATATAAATATAGTAATTTTAATGTACATATCAAACATGTGCTTTGTCAAATGCATGCGTAACTATTATTAATGTTTGCGTTTTGTCGACGTCCATTAAAATTGAAATCACTATCGGTAAATTGCTTTGTCCATATTTTTCAGGAAGTCGATGTCAAAAATATATTTATCCTAGCAAATAAATTCAACGCGCATCTCCAAAATCGCGCCAGTAATCTGTACGTTCTGACGTCGGGGATATCACGTACAACCGATCAATGTCGCCAGTCGCCGCGGATTCGAACTGTCAACTGCCGAACTGTCGTCTGGTTTATTATTATGCAGATGAACGGTACGGAGTTGACGCATTTTTGGGCATCGATTCGTATTGAAATATCCGCCGCAGGTCGTGACTCGTGACGCTGTATGCCGTATTCAGGAATTTTAATTGCTTTGCAGTTTGTGTTTTTGGCCGCTTGTGCAATATGTACTGCCAGATAGAGATCTGCGCGTGCAACGTGCAAACATATTGTCCGCAAACACTGCCATATTGTGCTCGTAGATTTCTTATCTGGCAGCTTGGTTGTCGATGGACGGCCATCGATATCGTCGACCAAAAATTTAGTACCTAGCTGTAATAAATCGCCCGTGTTGAATTTTATATCACCAATTAAACGGAAGGTAAGTACTACACCGAACTCTCTTTTTACACTTTAAAATAACACGATGCTATCACCTATTATTTTGTTTAAATCAAGTCAACCCGGAAATTTGAAAAAAAATATTACACCGGCTCTGAATGTCTTAAGTGATGAAAGCGATGTCGTACCAAATGTGCGTAAACGGGTTCGTCTATTGTCTGATAGTGAATAATCTTTATTATGTTTAAAGTATTAAGTATAAGTATCAGTTTTTCGAAAATTTGGATTTAATCTGATATTATTTTTTCCTGCCATGTTCGCTCCCAGAGTGGAACACATGGATCTACCAAAGTGAAGATATCCACTCCGAAAGTCGAGTTTATGGATCTTCACGTATCTGAAGACATATTGACAGATTATTTTTCGCGAGAACTGTTTGTCAGACAATTACTCGACCCAATAGGTATCCAGTCTAGCATTTTTGGTTTTTTTTTTAAATCCGACAGATGGGGAACCGAACCCGCATTCCCCGGATTGCTAGGCGCGCACGCTACCAACTGCGCTACCGGGAGACAATCCATTATACCGGTTATGTAATATTATAGCTACTGCCAATTGGTCGTCCGCTAAGTAATAATTGTTTCACATAAGTATGATTATAATACGAATATTATATTAATATTCTTCATACTGAAAGGATACCAACTCTTATATATAACAGTTTTTTAATATATCCAATGTTTCTATTGAGTAATGTATACCGCTTTGTAATGCATTTCCGATGATTTACTGTCTGCCAGTTGGCTGGCTGCAGTAGTTTTTGAAAGATACCGTTAGTATCAGTGACATCTCCGAAAATGTCGCGCAATTTATTACACTCACTCATTTTAATAAACATGAATAAATGTTTGAAAAGAGCAATGCTTGCTTGTTGCAACGGACACGGTTGCAGAAAAACAGACGCCCAAGTTATCCGGCTTCGAGACGGTTTGCTTTGACTAATTTGACTTGGTGATCAGTGTCTCTTTCGTCACACGCCATGCGAACTCAACAAATTATAATGCATAGTATTATTTTGAATATTCAAAACTGTTCGACCGTATTCATTTAAGATTTTTATCAATAAATTACCTGTTTTGTTTTTTTAATGATTCGAAGTTTATCTTACCCCGTTTAAATAATGTGAGTATATATATAAAAGCCATTTTTATCATAGACTTTTACTATAATTTGTAAACCATTTTCATACATACGCTATCATAAATGAGACACATAAAATCGTAAGGCACACCGTGAGCAACAAAAAAATTCGCGAATATGTAGAGTACAAATCACGCGCTGTCGTATCAAAATTATTTGTTAAAACTGTTTTTTGTGCATTATACTCAGATATGTAACGTTTATTGTAATAATTAGTTAATTTATCAAAATTACACGGATGTAAAAAAAAATTCTCCCCGATAGGCGCGTGCAGGCTCGATCCTCACGTCTCCTAGATTTTATCTGCATGCCCATTAGATTAAGATATTCTCCGATAAGCAATTCTCGTATAAAATATCCTGTCAATATTTTTCACATCGCAGAGGTCCACATAGGTACTCCACTTCCTGATGTGCCATGGCAAAAAAAAAACGCAGTTCGTTTAAAGGAGGGGCCACACACGCTCAAGTATACACGTGCAATATTTTGTGTGTGACCATTATTTTTTTCCTGCAGTCGGAAGATTTACTAATTTTAGGTTATCCTACGTGTTTTTCACATAAACTATAAGACCGGCCATCTACCGACATAAAATGAAATAACAAATAAATAAGTCATTGAAATGGGGTGCTTGATTTACTATTATTGCTTAACATTAACATGTTCGATTTGACCAACAAAATGCAATGTGGGTTTTGAAAATGAATAGTTCATACAATTTCATTGTTTAAAAAATGTTGAGCGATATGAAAATGATAGTTAACTTATTTAATCGATAATTAGTAATTCTATCTAATATCTAATACTCAAAGTCTGCACTGAATTCAAATTCTTTTTTTTTTACTCAATCACTCTCCTTGTGAGGTTCGTAAAACGGAAACAACGAAATAATAGTTTTATAATATCCTAAATTTCATTAACGTGGTCACCTTGTTTTTTATGGTCGTTCATGTATACTAGCGCAAGTTTACATGAGCGTGTGTAGCCCTCTTTATAATGACGCTGCTTGCATTATTTACATATCCACGTTATTTTTTATTCTTGTAGTGACTTACATCAGATATCATAAATATATTAGTCATTTCCATAGATGTATAATATATTATTATATTTCATTCATTTGAGACTTGTATCAGTAGTCCAACGATGATGTTAATACTTGCCAAGATAATCATTTAAAAACCATTTTTATTTAGAAGCTAAGTCATATTCAGTGTTAATTATGTGACAACAACTGACTTATCTTCTTAGTAAGCGTTATCGTGTTGTAACATTGAAGCCCACAGTTAAAAATTTACCTGTGGGTGTTTACAAAGTTTACAATAAATTACCGGCTTGAAGTACTTTTATCTTTTCAATTTAGAGATTATATCTGTGATGTTTATTAAACGGTGGGCAAGCTTCGTGACGCGATAGCACGTGACCTGGACGTAAATCTCTCACTTGTGTCACCTACGCCAAGTCTTTTGGTACGTTCACAAATAATAACAACGCAACTATACGGTAACATATTTTTTCACGTATTTCATCATCGCGTTATATGAAATAGAGAAACCGTTCGTCCGTAAATTAACTGTTAGAAAACTTTGCGTCAGAACGTTATTATCTTATTCTGTTGAACTAACCTATTATTATTATTATTATGTATCATAGAAAACCTTAAAGTACTTTTTCGATTTACATCTGAACTGTTGGGTATTTATCGTTTTTCTCTATTCTTATAAAGCTTTTTATTTTCAATTAAGCGTCCAGTGCAAGTGCATTACTTCGTAATACACCCGATTCTCTTTTCACACAGGGGATACGTTCCAAAGGACACCGTGCAAATATGATAGGGTGGTCATTCAACTATACTTAATTTTTACTTATAATTAGCTCAATTTCACATCATATAGTATCACTTTCACGATATATTTAACATTATATATATCAAATAACATAATTGTTTAGTCAGTCAGTGTCACTTTTAGACAAAAAATGTGCATTGCAGTATTTTTTTCCATGCTTGAATTTATTGAAAATGTACCATCTTTTTCCAGTTAATGTTATGTAGTCATATGTTCATTTGATATACTATGATTTATATCTTGGTCAAGCTAGATTTTTATATTTTTAACCGTGTTATATTACAAAAGTCAGTTTATAAAAATAATCGATTGTTTATTCTTGGAACGTGTTATTTAAAAACCGTGCAAAAAGAGAATTGATCGTATTATATTATATACTAGTTGTAGAAAAGAATTATTCTGAACAATAAAACGATGCCTTTAAATCAAACTCGCATGATTATCGCTATTTAGGAAAATTATATTTTTTTTTCAAATATAGCAGTGCTGATGAATTTTTTCGATTAAAAAGCTATTTTTTAAGAGGCATTGCAATGCCAACGCTCTTGAAAATCAGATAGGCGTAACTATTCAATACGTCTCTTTCGTGAAATGAGTTCCCATCAATCTCGCTGTCTCCCATTGCTCGTTACAAAAGAGATGCTTTTGCTAGTCTAGCCGTAATTACGACCATTTCCCTTTAAATTAACTGCGTTTACCAAATTTTATGAGACTGGTCATCAATGTACAACCATAACGATTTGGCGTGGTATTATTGAGTCGTCCAAGATGATTTGCGAATAATTTAATAGTGGAGCGACATACTTAATTCATTTCGGCTTACTGTTAGCAAGCGCATATTTATTTATGCATGAGATTGGCCGATGGTGGAGAGACCGATCGCAAATCGCGATGAAGTAATAGGATGCAAATTGGCGAGACGGGGAATGTTGGCGCCACGGACTATTTATTTATTTATATCGCGACATTTCTGCAAAGGACAACTTGTTGTAATTTATTCTCATACACCTGTTTCTAATCGAAATACAAAAACGTGTATTTTATCGCGAGTTATGTCCCACAGATAAATAAATAGTTTGCGAAATGATCGACCAGTGAGGTGATAAAATTTTTAACACTTTTTAAAGAAAGAAAGAAAGTATTTCACCTACTTAAAAGTATGATACTATGATCAATTGTAAATCTTCACTAAGCTCACTTTTCAATAAATAACTCGCCGTGTCTTCATACCTGTAATACGCGCGTATTCCGTGGTGTAATGAACATGTGGCACTCTTCCAATTGCCAGATGTTTCCCAAGAGCAGTTTCCTAGAAGAATCTGAATAAAGCGTGTATGAGCACTAAACCACCGTTGGCAACAATTACGTATTATTGTATTCTTCTTATTCTTGCATATCCGATCCCTGAGTGGAGCATATGGAAATTACATGCCGCCTCCCACGTATATATAGATGTTCCAAATTGAGGAGAAATTGTAAATTTACCGCCATTTTTCACCACAAGATTTTCATCATTTCTATAGTCATTTTTTACAATTCCTCTGCGTTGTTCGATTGTATACATTTATATTAAGGAAATAGAAATGTATGCCGCAAACAATGCCGATAAATTTTAAATAATCTCAATAAAATATTTCATATTTATTCTTCTTCCTATACCAGGCTCGCTCCCAAAGTGGAGCATATGGATCTACACAGTGTGAAGATATCCACTACGAAAGTGAAATATATGAATCTCAGCAATGTGAATATGTCTGGACAAATTATATTTTACGAGAATTATTTATCAGACAATTACTAAACCCATTGGGCATCCAGTCCTGCATTTTTGGATTATGAAAAATCCGACTGATGTAGGGATTGAACCCTCTTTCCCCGGATTACTAGACGGTCGCGTTAACCTCTACGTCGCCAGGAACGCTCCATATTTTATACAGGGGAGACTTCATATTTATTGTTATATATCGTTTTGATTTACTACTTGTATCTAAGTCATTGATCGGCGTATTTTTGGAGAGATTTATATGTAACTTTGTTTGGCAGTAAACTTATATTTGAATTTAAAAAACCGGAAATTATATACTACATATTAAGGATGATACAATATTGAAGTCCACAGTTGTTGCATATTTTTCCCGGAATAAAAACTATGATAAGTGTTGAAAAAATTGCCGGGTAGAGTGGTTACAATATGCCATCATCTGCCCGATCTCTGATACTGAAAACTAGTGCTGATGCCGACAAAATGAAAAAAAAAATGGATAGATTCGTAAATGCTTTTCCGCTCAATATGTTTACCCATCTCTACGGTTCAGTCACTTTAGTTGCCATTTTGGGACGTGAAAGGTTTTGATTTTCAACAAAAACTATCATACCGAGCGGGATACTTGGCAGTTAAATTTGAACGGTTTGTTTTTTTCCGTATCGATTAGTAAAAAAATATATTCAACATTTACGATTATTTTTCACATTTTTGGTTCTTATTAAAGTTCATTTCCTTGGAAAATCGAGTCTACAATAAACATTAAAATTCAGTTCTGAATTTAAAATCAATTTCCATCAAGCACCATCAGTCGAAAATATTAATTACTAAAATTCAGTGTTTGAATGCGTTGGAGTTAATAAATTGTATAATATCTCTCGCTGGCAGCCCAGAGGTTAGCGTGCGCGCCTCTCATCTTGGGAGTGCGAATTCGATTCCCACACCTGTTAGTTGTTTTAAAAGTTCTAAATTACAAGATTGGATGCCTATTGGATTAAGGAAATTGTCTGACCACCGATTCTTGTGAAAAATAATCTGTCAAGACGTCTCTTCACATGGGGATATTCTATTTATGTACTCCACTTCCGAAGCAGACGTATTGACAATCAGTGGCGTAGCTACATATTCAGCACCCTGTAACAAATAAAAACGCTGTACTCCGTTTCTTGTAACTTCCTTCACAAATAATAAATTTCTTGTTTTTTATAGCTCTCGCGATATACTGCAACATTTTTTATCAATATTATGTAAGTATATTGTGATTTCTATGTGATTTCTAAAAAAAACTTATTTTCAATATTATTGTAAATTTATTTATATCTCAGAATATTGATTGTGGTATTATATTATGTATAAGTGTAATTTATCTCCCCGGTAAAGTAGTTGGTAGCGTGTGCGCCTAGCAATCCGGGGAATGCGTGCTCGAATCCCCATCTGTCGGATTTTTAAAATCCGAAAATTCGGGATAAATTGTCCGACAAATTAATTATTTTCGTGAATAATAATCTGTAAAGATATCCTCACATTGCGGAAATCCATATACTCCTCTTTCGGAGTGGATATATTCACACTGTGTAGATCCATATGCTCCACGCTGGGAGCGAACATGGTATATACAAAAAAATATACATAAGAAAATTAAAACAGTTGCTTTCCCTTGCAGCAAATATTGTGGATGGTGGAGCATTATTGTATTTCTCGAAACAAGTATCAGGCATGCAAATTGCTTGCACGTAGTTAAAGATTTATTTACGTTCGTTGAGCCACGGTATACCCATCCAGCTGAAAGAGCGTAGAAACAAGCGGATAATGGTCAGCAAAATATATCCAATAGATAATAGTTTTGAAGCGTCTTATCAATATAATGTAAATGGTAGGAATATATTTCAACTTTGATGAAAATAGCCAGTTTCTTGTTTACTTAGTTATTTTGACCACGTCTTTGCTTTTCCTTGTCCCGTGAAAATATAAGCGTGTCTTACCTAATAGTACATTTTCGTATTCATTTCACTAAATTTATTAATCGGATCGCGTCCATTACGACCGTGAAAGGCTTAACCTCATACATAAATAAAACCTTCGGGATAAGTAGTAGAGATGGATATATTTTTTTTATTCGTCCGAGTGGGGGTTTTTTCTCGTTCAGTAGACGTGGCTTTACAAAACGCGCGATCGCACGCTTCATATAAATTACCTTCCTGTCCCGCTGTAGTAATTTGGGACTTTGCAATTTGCCTGAATTAATTGTTTACGAGATGTTTTATAAGCCTTAAGGGTGTTTCACAGACAAGCAGAGTACTGGAAAAACGACATTTTTTCAGATTTTCGTAATATCCCAATAACTATTCGACAACTTTAATAATTTTTAATTTTACTTTATCCATAGCTAATTCATCTAAATCATTACTATCCTAATTGATGCAATAATTGTATTGTAAAATATACACATTTTACATTTGAACTTATTTCTGAATTTCTTATTTTTTGAAATTATTTTTGGTTATTTAAAAATAAAGTTTGCTTTCTTCAAAGATTTGGATGAAATGAAGCATTTTTCAAAAAAACAACACTAAACTCTTACTTGAGTACGACCCCAGAAGCAGAACCTGTGTCATAGACACAAAATTTTAGTTTTTGGAAAGTTGTGGAATTATGTATTGTAGGTAACTTTTAGATTGGGAAATTATCTGGTGAGTTCACTAAAGTGATCATTGAAAGTAGATACAGCTAAATTAATTATCAAAATAGAAAAAACTTAATTTTCGCTAAAAAAAATTCAACTCAAAAGTGGATTATATGTATAGATTGATTGATTAGTTTTCACTGAATTTACTTGTTAGAGATTCGCTCAGTTCATCGAACATACTTATTCAGCGTCTAATTGCATATGAGGAATCTAGTATTAAATAGGCCAAGTCAGTTTCTCCTTTTTCGCGAGTTGATAATTTTTTTTTGACTTCCTCTTCGCAATATTTCTGTTTTTTTCTTCTATTTTTATAGTTTAATATACTGTAAGTAATGCTATTAAAAAAATAACTTAAGATGCTCGATTTCGTCAGAAAATCAGTTTTAATACGTTACTATGTATGGTCAATTGATTCAAATACCGCCTATGATAACAAGATGCATCTGACTTGGCCACTTTTGGTAGTAAAACCAAAATTGCAGGTTAATTTTAATACACTTTCAGACCGAATTTGATAATTAAATATACACTTAATTGTAGATATTAAAATCCCTACTGGAATTCACTAAAAAGTGACCATCGAGGAAAACATGACTTGGGCGTATTCGATAATAGACGCCTCATAATAAAAACTTGTTCATTTATGCAGTTGTTGGAACTATGTGTCTGAATGATTCACAAGCGACATTTAGAATCTATTCAGCTTCAGCACGAAATAGGCCGTTAGTACGTATTGGTACATCGCTCCGAGTAAAGCTTGTTTAAATATTAAAATGTTCAATGCATAAAATCCTATTTGAAGCTGCGATAAAATGTCGTTTGCCTCAGGTTTTTCCGCGACGGCATTGTAATCCGGCTCCTGTATTTGGGCAGTGTTGCTGCTCGGAATTACGTTGTTCTGTATGCGAGCTATTGCGCCGGGTTGTTCCGCCTCAGCCCGTCCGCGGTAATGCCTTTCCAGAAATGTTAACGAAGTTTTTATTGTTTATTAATTCCTCTCCTAAATATGAGTTTTCATACGTAATCTAAATCGTAATGCTACAGCGCCCGTGAGCCGAATTTTAAGTAGCATTTAAATTTTACTAAGTGAAATGTTGCTCTTTGTAAAATATGCTGCTCACCACGTTTCTAATTAGTTTACGCTTATCTCATAATTTGCTTTTCAAAGAAGATGCTCAGGAACATATACTTTAATTTTAAATCCCAGTGCATGTAGGGTATGTAACAAACTTGTTTCAGTAAAGGCATATATCTTTGACGGAGCGAATATTTTATTAATAAAGACTTATTTGAATAATATTGTATGAACGAAACGCCTTCCTTTTAATGTTTACATGTATATTGCATTTTAATAACAGAAATTTAACTATTTGCTGATAGACTACGCAATTATAATTTATAACATAGCCAATCGTATTTGTCAATTTGATATTTAATTGAGATCTCGCTCCCAACTGACTAAAAATAATTATTACAGAGAAACATATTTAATTACTAGATTCAGTCAGCATCCAATTCGACTTATGTTATTAATTGTATTAATTTTGAAACTTTGGACATGAATATGCAATTAAATATATTAATTAGATATTTATTGGTGCGGCAGATGTAGTGCTACATTATTTTAGGTCGTTAACTTGTATTTGTAACTAATACTTTTTTATACCATGTTCGCTTCCAAAGAGGAACATATGGAGTATATGGATCTTCTCAATGTGAAGACGTCTTGACAGATTATTTTTCACGAGAACTATTTACCAAACAAATTCGTAACGCAATGGGCACCCCGTCCTACATTTTTTTTTTTTTTTAATCCGACAGATGTGAGAATTGAACCCGAATTCCCCAGATCGCTAGGCACGCGCGCTTACCTCGACGCTATATCTTTACAACATACTTGAACGTCGGTCGAATTATATTTTTAAATATTTTTAAGTCGTAAATCTAAATCTGTTATATAGTTAGTTATCAATTGTTGACATAAACAAATATTATTTCCCATACAAATCGTCTACACGGAAACACCACCAGCCGAATATTTCACCCGCATATATTGTATGGCCGGTCGTCGGCGTCCCGGTAGGCCGCTAAATACTATCCATAGAATGTATTCGGTGGAGTTACGGGATGCAGGTGTGACCTGGGAGGACGCAAGAATACTGGCGGACGGCAGGTATTCTTGGAAGCGGCACGTGGTGTCCATATGCTCCACTCAAGGAGCAAACATGGAAGAAGAAGATATATTGTATAACATTCATTGGCCAAAACCAATTTTTGAGTGGATTTTAAATACTTACATGATTATTTCACAGTTTTGCGTTTTCATAATTATACACTTTTTTTTTTAAACCATGTTCGGTCCCAACATCGAGCATATGAATCTACACAGAGTGAAAAATCCACTCCGAAAGCGGAGTATATGATCTCTGTAATGTGAAGACTTCTTAAGAGATTATTTTTACGAGAATTGTTTTTGTCAAACAATCGCTCAACGCCATGGGCATCCATCCTGTATTTTTGGATTTTTTAAATCCCACAGATGGGGAATCGTACCCGAATTCCCGGATTGCTAGGCGCGCACGCTATCAACTACGTTACCAGGGACACACTAAACTTAAATCCAGTCAACCGGTCATATGTATTGTATAAGTATAGTACATTTAAGGGCCGTGCTTAGTTACTGTTGTGACGTTTCAAATGCATTCTAACTGCAATATATCTTTTGAATGGAGTCGGATGTATTTCTTAGTTATATCAGCAACTTTGCTGAGTTGTCTTTCAATTGCTCTGAATGTTTTCAAAACAGCCATTTATTTTGTATATACTCCGAGCATCGCTTAAAATTTCTCCCCGGGGACTTTCTTCTTCTGACAAAGAAAAATAAATTGACGTCCATGGCAGATTTCTTTGCAGCGAAACTTTTTCAATAAGTTCCGAGCTGCGTTGCTCGAGATCTGTGTACATATTGATTTCTTTTTTGCGCTGCACGCTTTTCGCTGTCCAATTTTTCCATATTGCTTTGTCTATTTCATTTCATAGCTTTTATATAATACGATCGTGTACTATATTATGCAACCTATACGTACTATGAATATTTAAATGCCCAGCAGTGTATATATTTTAAAAATAGTAATTTGACTTCATCTTGTGCTCGCTCGTGCGTATACAAATCTTTAATACTGGCCTCCAAATTTGAACAATTCTAAGAATCACGACCAAATATCGTTTAGTATCTCGTGAGTAGGCAGCACCGGCATGATACATTCCGGCAAATTCTCGCAATGTCGATGTCTCTAGTCCTTTGAGTAGTAATCTCGATCTCTTCAATGTTGTTTAAAAAACTTTACTAATGTACGTCGACAATACTCTCTAGCAATTATTCTACTGTTTCGCGTATTTATTAAAACAATGATTTTTTCTTGACAATACAACAAATTATTGGTTTAAAGCATTCACGATATGACGTATAGTGAAATTATTTAAAACATATCGACTGTGGAAGAGAAAAAGAACATAAACCACATAAAATAAACTTTACAGGAGGCACAAAAACATTTATTTGATAATTTCGAGTCAAAGTCAAAAAATTACATAGAAATAACCTTGAAGTGCCTGAAGACTAAAACTGGTATCTGAATTGTCATGTAATACACTAAAAAACTACGATAATTCAATACTACTACTTTTGAGTTGTTACAGTATTGAATTAGTATAACAAATTGTTTGACAGCCACATTCAACACGACTAAATTGTAATTAATGCGACGATTCTTTATACAGTGATTATATATATCGACAGTGGAAAGGAAAAAAGCCACATGAAATAAATTTTACAAGAGGCACAAAGTTTATTTGATGATTTTGAACCAAAATCAAAACATTACATACAAACAACCATGCGGTGCCTGAAGACTAAAATTGGTGTCTTATTTACTCACTATGACATTCATTTAATAAGTCATTTAAAAAACCAATAAAATTGATTGAGTGAAACCCCCTTTTCCTGGTCGCAAATTTTACAAGCCATCCCTTTTTCAATTTTAAAAACTAAATTTATGCCCAAATTCGGCATTTTCAGCATAAGTGCTTTTCATGGAACGTGTCTTTAGTTAAATACATTCAGATTATGGAATAAAAGCTATTAAAAATAATTGAGGGCCATGTCCTTTTTTCTTTCCATAGTCGATATATAAAGCGTAAAGTAAATATTGTAAAAGTAACAGTAAATAAGAAGTTATATAAAGAGAATTTGAATAAATAAAACGAACAGAAGAAACAAGAGTCTTAAAAAAATTATACAACAGCATCCATTTGAATTCATTACACTCGGGTGGAAGATATCAATAACCGAAGCAATTTTGTTAAACATAACTATTGCCCTCCGTATGAACCGTGTGAATTATACACACATTTTAAGGTGAACTATGTAGCTTAGCTCTCTTTGGAAAAATGTAATAGATTTGTATCCACGTAATTTTCTAACGTTCATTGTCATTCATTGTATTGACATTATTTTCTATGTGTGCTTAGATTATCACATGCAACATTATCACGCTATTTATACCATTTGCGGTACAGGAGTTTAGAGAATGGGTAACAAAACATTATTGACAAAATGTCTTTTAATGTAACACTAGTACGTATATGGTTATTTCGCTGTTTAATAAACGAAATAAGCAGTTTTTAAAATATCTACTAAATTCAATCGTTAATTGAATTAGTATTTAAACTCTAAATTATTTAAAACTGGTAAACTTTCATATGTAAGATCACTGTTAGCGACGCGGGTTACAGGTTATTTTATAATTGATTAAGTATTTTTATATTTCCTAATGATATTCATTA
>JAGVSQ010000686.1:0-24244 GCA_022683975.1 Rhyacophila evoluta | reverse complement strand
CTTTTTATCACGTTCTCCAGACTTACCACTGTACGTATAACTAATTAGCCCTTTCCGTGAAATGACGCATTTTCGAATAAAAAATAATCTTTATTCGTATCGTCATTTAAATATTACACGGGGCAATATATTAATTAAAAGAGGCAACGGAGTTTCAACAATATAGCTATCATTTAAATGAATCATACATAATCGGGTATGATAATAGGTGTCCCAAAATGAGTCGACATTTAAAATTTATCGCCATTTTTGGTGTCAAGCTCAGAGTAGACATTTTAGTTTGGTGTTATTATAAATGTTGAAGTTAAATTATGAAATGGTATACATTCGGAAAATACGTAGAAATTGTGAAAAATCACTTTGAAAATATTTAAAATTTAACGGAGAAAAAATGGCGGCAAATTTAAAACGTTAGCTTATTTTGGTATACTTTGGCGTAATGTCGTCAATGTTGTAGCTTCAAATATCTAAATAAATATTTAAAAAAACACTAGAGCTAATGAAGATTGCATTATAAAATCACACTTTGCTCATAGGCATGTTGCTCAAAACAGCTGATAAAAATAATGACACTCGTGTAAAAAGTCTTGTTTTTGAGAAAGGTTTCAAATCGTTGCGAATATAATTATAAAATCCATATAGTTAAAGGGTATCCATGAAATATCATCCCATCCCCACGGTGGCCGAAAGATTAGCGTGCACGCTTGGGAGTCGGAGGTTGCGAGTTTGAGTTAAATATTTGCAGAACTTAAACATTTAAGGATGCATAAGTGAATGCCGAATGAGTTTTGTCAACATAAGTGTTCACAATGGAAAAAACATTTATTCCAGTTTTGGATTGGTCATCTTTCAGATTGTTGAAATTCATATCTTCCAGTTTTGAGTAGACATATCTACAGAGAAAGGGTTGAAATAACGCCTTATCATTATTATTATTAAATAAATGAGCTGGTAGACTCTTTGGCGCAGATGAATTCAATTTCGAAAAAAATACATAATTTTATCTAAGTTATTTTTATCGACTTTGTTGTTTATCAAGTTCACTATTTATTTTAAGAAATATAATTATTATAGAATGCTTATTAATTGTCTTAAATCGATCAATTTAAGTATAAATTTCATACATAAACTTACTTACACAATCATTTTTGAGTGTATTTTATATCGAAAGTATAAATCGGTATTTAAAAAGATCGCAGGAAAAATGCTGGCTTATCCGAGTATGAAGAATGTGATAGAGAGATAGACGAAAAGCAAATCAGTTGATTTATTTATTTCAAGAACGCCCGTTTATGTAATAAACAGCCTTCCGCAATATTTATGCAAGTTTAAATACCACGAATAATTTAATAATTTTCTCAAATCTATTGATTTGCCATATAATATATCAAACTGATAACGGTAATATTTAGAAAAGCTTGTTTTGGTTAGAATAATTGCAACTTAAAAATGTCGGTATTATTGAAATTCAACTAATAAATAATTCAAATTGAGCTTTAATGACTATTTTTCTCACATCCAACATCTGTGATGTCTTTAAATTTATTACGTGAGTATATACCTTGACGTAACAAACGTTAAACGCTCTTTAAATTAGTATACGTGTTACAAGTGCAGCTTACAAAGACCTTGGTTGGTGTCCCCTAAAATTTACATGATTTTCATTATAACTAAAAATATTCTATGTTAATATCGAGTGTTGTTGAGAAGATCTCTTAGATCCTTGTAAGAGACTTCATTATTCATAAAAGCCATACAAAGTTTTAATGACTATATCTGTTTGTAACACGTTTGTGTATTTTATGTTTTGCTTTCTTGATGCACTAAAAAAACAATACTTATTAGATTGTCTCAACGAATCCCATAAAATAGTGATTGAGATATTTTAAATTTACATTATTACAGACACGTCTCGTTTTTCATTCACACCATAGAATTATTATGCATCGCGGTCCAGGAGTTTGGGCAGTTCGATTTAGGGCTAGTTACAAATCTTTGTCTTTTGTCATCGAACAAGGATGGCATTCTCTAGTGTCGTAGAAAATCCGAGTCAGGCTGAAAAACTAAGCAGTGAAAAAATCGTGCTCAGGAAATTAAAACAAATTGAAAAAAATGCGTCTGATTTTTCTTGGAGAGCATATCAAGGTTGAGTTATATTCTTCTGTTCCATGAAAATGAACACGCGATGAGTGTACACATAGAAAATTAAACATGACACAATTATCAATAATTGTCAGTTCAATAACTTGAGATAAGTGAACACTCGCTTACTACACAGCTTGTGATTGTTCAGGCTAAAAACTGCCTTGATTAAATCCGCATCGGACTTTTCTAGAAATAACGCTAACATATTATTCAATATTTTACCCTTCCCATTAATATCTAATATATATCCACGTAGTCGACTGTTAAAACGTCATGTACATACCCAAATCACATTTTTAATATGTAATTTATGTTTATGGCAATTATTTATGAACTTAAAAATTATGAATGTCGCGTGCCTGTTTTCCATGTTTCATTTAACTCCACATTTTTGAATAAATTTCTCCGGAATTAATTCTTTCTTTTGAGACATCCATTATCTCAATCATTTTATAATTTATATTACAAATACTATTTTCTCGTATTTGAAATTAATTACAGTAATATTTTGTGGTATTTTTCATTGTGTGGTATCATAGAATTGAAAATATAACTTCGTAATTATACTATTATCAACCTTATAAGTCAGTTAAACAGAGAATCTTGTTTACAAATGATATAATATATCGTATTTTATAAGAATAGCTAAACTTTATGTAGTATGATTTTAATGATCTGTGGAACAATCTTTGAAATAAAATATTTTTTTAGCTCAACAGGAATTCAGGATAGTTGAAATGCATGTCATTAAAGCATATTATTTTTGATTTTATAACGTAACTTTTTTTTCTTCAAACAAGTTTCTGTGTTTCTTGACAGGTTGGTGTTAATGTAATATAAATAAAAAAAAATGTTGCGGTCTTTTCATAAAAAATATTTATTTTTCATTAAGTCTAGGTGTAAAATTAAATAATCACAGATGTTGAGACATAATGATTGATGATTTTTAACAATAAAAGTCTTAAATTAATTTAAACATTACTAATCTCAAATTTGTGCTTGCACACTAAAATAAAATATAATATTATATGAGAGTATTATAATTCTCGTCGTCGTCTTAAAGTACTCAAAAAATAAGTAGTCAATTTTTCATCGATAACTTACAAAAACAACTTTAAAAAATATACTATAGTATAATTGTAATATTTTTTTTCAAATAACCAAGCATTCAATAAGAAATTTTTGGCGATGTATAAATGTTTTTTGATTGGTGAGCAAACATTGATTATATTATAAAGTAATTTATTTATTTTTCTTTTCATCTTTTTATAAAAAAAAATATTTACTACCTAAATAAACTTGTTAAATTTGTAAAATATGATATATTATATTAAAATAACTATACATTTCTCTGCATTCAAAATAAAGCACAATTATTAATTATTATTCTAATGATTAAAATGTAATCATTTCTTTTTTTCAAAACTAAAATATTTCTTCTATGAAATTTATCTAATTTTATCACATATATTTCAAATTATATGATACATATTATAAGATATTTATTTATTATACGTAATTATCATAGATAGACAATTAAGCTTTTATCATTTTGTAAATATGTATAAAGTTTGTCCATCGAATTTATTTCAAAAAATGATATTTCACTACATAAATATGTAGTTATTTAATTATAGGTTATAACAAGTATTGTTTAGCTTCACTTCGTAAATACTGCAAGTGTTGGTGTAGCGTTATATATATTAATAGAGTTTTAGTTATTATAATTTTATTTTAATAATTATAACTTATTATTGAGTTTTAATTATTATAAAGACATTTTCTATAATTCCGTTACTTATTTCTATAATATTCAAACTAAAATATGGTCACATCGATATCATCTATTTAAAAATTAGCACGCTTCTGGTTAAGATAAAGCAGATAATATATGCCAAACTAAATTTAAAATTTCGGTGGGTATACCGGTAATTTTAATACCGATAACAAAAAAAACCGTCTCTGAGGGCGATCGAAAAAATTCGGCAAGAATTTTTTAAATAATACCTCTAAGGTTTATTAAAATAAAAATGTCAAACTTTTATTTCTACTATTTACAAGTCGACATAACTATCATAAAATTATTTTTTCGAACACATCATTTTTTATAGTTCAATCGGTTTTATTCACTGGTACTATAGTATGAGTAAAACGGGAAAACATTTTTATTATGATTGGATTTACGGTTTCTTGTTGTAATATCCATCAATAATAATTTATTTACATTTTTATTTACATAGTCTGCATGAATATTAAATTAAACAGGTTTTTACAAGTACATCAAATCAACTTCCAATGTTCCCGATTGAATTATAAAAAAATAGCTTCTTGGGCCTTTACCAACCAACCAACTCATAAAACTTAAAAATAATAATCAAAAATTAAAAGAAAATATCATGAAATATATTTTACAAAAAATCAATTTAATCACTCTCGTTAATTATAAATTATTAATACCGATTCTCATATAAACGATCAAGTGACAGCCCTTGGAAAATGCCAAACTGTATTTTTTACTATTGCTATTTCTTTGAGAATAACCTTTTGAAATTATTGCAAGAAAAATAATTTCCGGATCATATTTGAATTAGGGATGCCGTCTGTACCGGAATAAACAAGTAAATATGAATTATCACAAAAACAATATAGGGGCAGTGATTTTTTATGTATTATTTAAACTGTGAGTAAAGAATGTAATTGTTGTAGGAATGGCACTCACTTTCCGTAATATCTATAAAAAATAATAATCATCAACCTTATCAATTAGGCTATACAAACTATCATTCCAAAACTTTTATATTATTTGGTAAACTGCATTAAGCTTTGATCACATTGGCAAAAGCTGAAGAGTTTTATCAAATTTACATGCAAGGCGTAAGGCAAGCGTTTTTACTGGCAGTATGATTAATGATGCTCATATCATGTAGCGATTCAAGGCAATTCACTAGTTTCGCCTGCAATTTTCTTTTCTTTTTTGCTCGATGTTCCTTGGAGGAAAGCTTCTTCAATATCTTGAAGAGTTCTTCCTTTAGTTTCAGGAAGAAAGCAGTATATCGAACAAGTTCCTATTAAAACGACGACGCCATATGTGAGGAATGTTCCTTCTACACCGAGTCCAGAAAACATCGCTGGAGCCAGTTTGACTACGATGAAGAAAGCGATGAAACAAGCCGATGTGCAGATTCCTGACCCCAGCCCTCTCAGATCTGCTGGGAATACTTCTCCGGTCATGACCCATGGAAGCGGATTGAGTCCAATAGTTGTAGAGATGATGTATCCAATTAAAAATACGAGAGGAACCCAAGATGTAGCAGAACCCGTGTATCCGTATCTTGCAATAATATATTTGAAAGCGGCAAGGCCAAATAGTGAGATAATACTGAATATACCACTAGCTAATGCTAATGGTCGTCTTCCGACTACCCTCAAAATGATACAAGCCGCAAGAGAAACTGCCAACCTCACACCATCGATAATCAATGTGGCCGCATATTCATCAATACCATCTCCAATCGTGCTCTTCATGATCGTTACTGAATAAAAGGCAATGGCGTTAATTCCAGAAAATTGAAGAGTCAAGTAAAAGAAGATCATTATCAATAAAGGTTTGTAGAATTCTGGTCTTTTAAATGTACTCGAAAGTTCTGTAACTTTCTGTTTACTGAAGAACGGAACAGCGACTTTTGTTGCCATACTTTGTCTTACTGCTTCTTGTTTGTCAAGCAACGCTTTTAACTCTTCTGTCGCTTCTACACTGTATCCTCTTAAAGCCCTGAATGATTTGATAGCAGCAGCAGTTTGTCCTTTAGAAGCGAGCCAAGAAGGACTTTCTGGTGCGAACGTCATCATGATGTAACTTATCAAAGGTACTAAAGAGCTGATCGCCGCGGTTAATCTCCACGAACAGTAGCTTCCGACTGCATGTACTACGAGTAATCCTACCGATATAGCCAATGCTATACCTGCTAGTAAGAATCCTCTATATTTAGGATCAGATATCTCCCCGATGTAGACAGACCCAACTGGTCCCAAGAGACCGACACATAGTCCTGTTAAGAAGCGGCCGGCTAGAAGTTGTGGAAGCCCAGCGGTTGTTGCAATAAGAACCCATCCAATGACGAATGGTGCGGCGAGGATCAAGTGGGTCATGCGTCTTCCGCAAGGCTCCATCATTATTCCAGAGATGATGCATCCTATGAACATAGGCAGAGCGGCGATTGATGCTGCAAAGAAACAAAAACAAAAACGTTGAAATTAGTGTGATAAAAACAAATTATTTATATAACATTTATAACAACGGAGAGTAAATAAAATATCCATTATATTATCACTGTTCAGGCAAAAGTCATTAACCCTGAAAATAATATATTGGAATCTTGAAATTTTAAATTTTGTAGACGATGAAAAATATCAGATTTTTATGTTTTAAACAAGATTTATGCGACATTTCAATAATGTATCGTGGTGACTTTTGGAATTTTTAGAACATAATTTTATGCTTTGGGTGACATACTCAACTCAAAACTATCCTTCTCAGGGTTGCTGAATTTTGTCTGAGCGGTGATTATACGTATATGTAAGTTAAACTTTATTTCATAGTTACGCATATTTAATATACATGCGGTATAATATATATATATATGAGTAATATTCAGAATATATGGTATTGAAAAAAATATTATAAATTTACAATAAGATAACAGGTTTTTCTCGGCGGGCGAAGGCTTTAGACGGCGAACACTGAAAACCTCTGGATGGTCTAAATTCTGCTGTCCGTGAAGCAATGTATGGCGCCGGGCCAACAAGTGAAAGAAGTGCCATCTATGTCTTCCGAGACCTTTGAGGCGCCAACAAATAAATTTGCAGGCGCCGAAAAATTTCGCAATACGTTTTTCTGACATGGCAACATAATGATATGACGTCGTTTACATTAAATTAGTAGCCTACGTCAATGACTGCGTTTCTAATCGATATAAAACTATAAATCGTAAAATATTGTATTCAATTTGATGAATAATTTTAAATATAATTATTTCAGTTCAAGGAAGCCTGACCTTTGAGTATAAAAAATGACCATTGAACGGTGTGACTCCCAAAACTTGTTTTTTTAAAGCACGTTTCAAGAAGAAGTATATTCCAAGAACTAGGCTAGAAAAAATGTTTTTTCGTGGGAAAATCCTTTCTCCTATATTATATTCAGTTTTTTAAATACGTAATTAATCATATGGTGTTTGGTATTAAAATTCTTGGATTTTTAAGATTTTCTATGTGGTGTCAGATTATTATTAAAATTATAAGCTTCACAAAAATTTATATTTTTTTTATGAGTAGTGGCAGCGAGTGATTTTTTTCTTTTTATTGAGAAGTTTTCATAAGTTGCGTCACATTTTTATGTATAAACTTTTGACTGATATATGATTTCGATGTTTACTGTACGCTCTTTGGTTCTTCACATGTAATAGTTAATCAATTTCATTTTTTCGATAGAAGATAAAATCGTATTCATCTAATAATATTTCATAATCAATTCCGCATCTAATTATGATCATATTAGCTATATTATATCAATGAAAATACCATATATAATGCTATGTTTTAAATGCGTGTGAGGTAAATACAATAATATGATTGAACATTTTCAGCAAACTCATTTGTTACATGAACTATATTTTATTATTTCATCTTTGCCCAAAATAAGTTCGATTACTAAGTAATTGAGTCGATTTAATAATGATCTTTCTTATTAAAAATACTGATTCGATATTTTAAATTTATTGTAGTTTTGAAAAGCGAGAGATTTCTCTTATTCGTAGAAAATATAGACATCATTTAGTGCCTCCAAGAATTCTTGTGCCCATTCAATATTCTCGTATGTATCCATGTCATTTAATTCGTAACTGCAACACGTATCAAATTAGGTCCAACGTGCACACTTTACTGATGCGGTCAGCATTGTTCCTTTTTTATCTTCTAATTTTTAAAAAAGCTAAACAACCATATATACAGTAAAATCTGAAAAAATCTGTTAAAATCTATTTAAAAAAAATAATAGTTAAATGCCATGATTTTCTATCGTATTAAGTAAAAATGGAGGTCTCGAATGAAGGGAGTGTAGCCGTTAGTCTAAGATATTCATACAAATGATGTTATTTTTTTATTATATCTCTATTTCTATTTACTGTGGTAATTTTGCATATAACTTATCTTCCGGTACGTGTACCAACAATTACATAAAGCTGTCAATGATTTCGATGTTACCTCCTGTCAAGCGCTATTCGAGATCATATATGTA
Organism: Rhyacophila evoluta; assembly: GCA_022683975.1. Classification (NCBI taxonomy): domain Eukaryota; kingdom Metazoa; phylum Arthropoda; class Insecta; order Trichoptera; family Rhyacophilidae; genus Rhyacophila; species Rhyacophila evoluta. Next base: position 15,807 of record JAGVSQ010000686.1, on the reverse strand, counting down.
GCTTCATAGTAGACAAAATTGTTATATTCCCGTCATGATGCATTATATAAAGTCATTTATAATAAAAAACGCTGAAAAAATCAACTATTATATAGTTTCTGTCAAACACAATGAAATTGGATTATGCTGCAATATTTAACAAGATTATTACTATGTAAAAGTGAAATGACTTTAATTACAGCGATATATTAAAATTAAAAATAAATAAAAACAAATAATAATTAAAAAGTAACACATATTTATGAGTTCTATGACCCTTAAAAGGTCACTGCTTAATATAAATAATGTGATAATAATATGTTTTAATTAATTAGGCATTGAAATTATTGTCATAATTTTTGATATACATACATATTGCAATATAATTGAAAAATACTTTTTAAAATTTAAATGTTTATTGTTTGATAATTCTTATGCAATGTGTCAAGAACCTTTAAAATAATGTATATCCATTGTATAAAAACGATTCGTAAAGTTAATTAATTTCATATACATCATTGAAAAGTACTCTTCTATACTTAACTAGCTAGTATAGCTACAAAATGCTAAATTTAATAGGTTCTCTGACTCAAAAATATCAAATAGTCCCCTGCTTACTGTAAGGCATGGTTACGCAAACGGAAGTATCATAAAAAAGAAATTACGTTTTAAAATTAGTGACCCTCTAATGTGATCAAAATTTCACCTAATCTTAAAAATCACCTAAAATAATCTCCTCCAAATCATTATAAATTATTACCATTACAGAATTTTGACGTTGTATTTTTCGGAGTAAATTAAATAAAAATAAAAAAAAATTCTAACCAAGAATTGAATGCAACTTTTTCAAAACTCATAAATGAAATATTTACGATATTGTTTTTCGGAAGAAAAAACTACCAGGACGTATTCAAACAGGTTTAAATATTTAGTGTGCATTTTTTAAATTAATATTTCTCGGACCGACGGTATTTATTTTGGCTGTATGCAATCGGTTACGACATTTTTCATGGAATAATAAAACATTTTTGTTCCATTGCAAGCAGCAATTTTATCTTTTTACTTAATATTTTTCTGTGTTTTGTTTATTTGTATTTTTATTTTGTTTATCAAAATATATCGTCATGACAAGTGGGAAATTGATGGTTTCGTTTCACGAAATATTGCGTAGATTTATTTTAGATATCTACTACAATATTAATTTTAAAATTTTACCCGATACGATAAAGTAAATTTATCGATATTGCTAAATAATATTTGAGTTTTTCCAAGATAATAGGAAACTTATATTTTCATCTGAAAGGATTGATATGGGTACTTCGATATCTCGTTCACGTTATTATATATAATTTTATTTTATTTTAGTCAACACATTATGATGCAAGCTTTTAATACAATTTAAGTTTTATTATGCTCCACGCTGTATATTTGAAAAATATGTATAATATACTGGCAAAAAATAAAATAGAGTTCGTTTTTATCGTACTTGTACCATTTTTACAACAGATTAACACAACTTTTAATATGTCAAAAAAAATAAGATTAATTTAAGGCTACAGTAAAGAATAATTATATAATATGCAGAAGATATGCTATTAAATGTAATATATTTTTATGAAAAAAAAAATACGTTAGTCGATATGAACAATACTTGTTTTGGTGTCTGATCTATCTGGTAAGCCACAACTACATATTACATCAACTGAATGATCATAAAATCTGAATCGTAATTAACTTACTCCACAGAATGTTGTATAATTAAAAAACTAAATAATATAATATAAATATTTATGTAGTTTGTTATGGCATCATAAATATATACAAGAAACCTAAAACGCTATTACGATCATTTTTATTACTGCAAAGAATATCTAACTGATGAAAATATAATTGTTTTATGCGCTATAATTATTTTTTTAAAGTTGATATATCCAGCCATACGTAGAATATAATGAGTAACAAAATAAAATATTTGTTTTTCCATACATCAGTTATAGATTTCTAATCATGCGAATATAAAAAAATAACGTACCTGAATATTGTGCTTATAATAATATTATATCAGATTTTACGTAAAATTTAGTTATGTTCATCGTATAGTACAGTGATTTTCAAACTGTTTGATGAAATGATGCAAATTTAACATCAAAGACAGAAATTGCTGTCACTGTATCATCGATGTATTTTTGTTGTTATTTTCTCAAAATGTTCACCGGAACTTGTATATTGAAAAGTAATTTTTTTACAGAAATATTATACATTTATCTAATATGTTTCTCCAAAAGAAAAATAAATTGTAAAGACTATACTTGTTGACGTTAATCTATAGAAAAATTGTGTCTTGTACTTTTCAATTATTAATTTTAAGAATGTCCACATACGAAATTTGGTGCTTATTACAGTGTAAAACCAGGGGAAAGTAAACTTATTCTACGATGCCAAAATGTAAAAGAAAAGATTTTGAACAAGTATTTTTTTGTATAAAAGAAAACTAGTAGAATAATCTGTTTCAGAATATTAAAAACAAACATAATCATGGGAAAACATGTTAAATACTTATTTTAAACAAAAAATACTCGTTCAACATGTTCTCTTTTAAATTTTAAATTTTAAACCCCCCTCATGTGATATAATAAAATAAACGTTCACCTGCGCATTTCTGTAAACTAAAACTAATCGTTTCACTCATAATCTTGGTAACTGAATGATTTTGCAAACTAGATCAAATACGTAAATCTATTTCCAAAAAAAAAAATTAGCTTAAAATGTAATTCGCGATAATCAATCTCGCATCCCAAAAAATGCTTACGGAAAGTATTAATAAATATACAATATAATACAATAATATTATGATTAATCAATTGCAATAGATACACGAATAATACCTTGTATGCTAAATATTCATTTTAATTGTTGCATGGAAGTGAAAAGAGTGTACCAACCTATCCATGAAGAAGTTTCCTGCGTAAGCTCGATTGGACTTTCAGGTTGGCCTAACTGGGGAAGCAAGATGGCGGAATATCCTGACGTCATACCTGCTGACAATGTTGCGATTATTGATCCCCCTGCTGCGAACGACTGTGAAATAACAAGGAGATTAATATTATTGAGGCTTATTTGGGTCAATAGTGTAAGTTATATTTAAGAATGACGTATCAGATAAATCTTCCGCCTTGTTCGACTTAAGTGTAGATATAAAGAATATATAAATACAGAATTACCTCTATTCTGTGGTTAAACTTTTCGGCATAGCATTTGGCCTATTTGCTTTTTTTTCACTTGCAAAAGAGCGAAAATTAACTACATAAATAAGTTTAATGATAACAAAAATTATTAACTGTCTATATCTGTAATTGTAGATTCACTAGGACATGCCTAATTCTTAGCTTTCAAATTAGCCAATAGTCGCATGGATCGTTTGTTTCATATTTGTTCTATTTTTTTTACCGGTAGCATTTACTATTTATCATCAAATGATAACTGATTAATATTTTTCGTTTATTATCTACTACAATTCAATTAATGATATCGAAATTGTATTACCTGTCTTAGGAGGGGCGAAAATCTTTCTTTGGTAGTTGAACTTTCATTGAATAGCATCATCATCTCTCTCTCCTTACTCGAAATGACGGAATTGACCGAAGGCTGTTGCTCGGAAACGTTTGACATATTTCTTTTTAAGTTAATTTCTATCGGTTCTTTGTGCTCTTTTCCAGGCGCATCTCTATCAGATTTACCATTATTTTTTTTCTCGTTTGTCGGCGGCTGTCCACCGTCTTCAGTCTTTGACTCATCCGCTTTTCCCGGATATTCGAAATCTTGTTTGGTACTTAAGACTATGACGTCGTGATCTGGAGAAAAACCACCATTTTGTTTGGCACTTGCTTCCAAGGTCTCGTTATTCTCTAGTTTACTCTCATTTAGTTTTGTTTTTGAAGTGTGTACTTCATCTGTAGATGTGTATTTTCCGCTTAGAGTAAAGTTAGTCCCGTCAGCAGCCATTTTTAATCGTTACTGTGCGAACACTCAGAATCTGTAAATAAAATAACATTTATAATTAATAAATAATGAAGGTACTCTGCGAGGGAAAATATAGTTTCATTTGTTCAACCTTGATAGTTCAAGACGAACAAGTTTTTTTTCCATGAATTTTGTTTATAAGTACGACCAAGCCTGTGATCAGTCCCTTTTTACGTGTGATAGATAGTGAAAATATATGCGATGCTTAATATAACACGTCCGCCATAGACGCAGACGAGAAAAATTATACATTTAATTAACTGAGAAGTTATCTTATAATTGTTATTTAATATTACTCATTTCTCTTGTGAGTACTGTATGAAAATGTATACTTTAATTAGTCTGATCTATGTCATTTTTTAACTATGATAATGTTAAATATTAATCATAGTATTAATAAAATATTAAGTAAAATAAAAAAAATATTAATATCATTAAGTAGTATCTATCAAAAGTTGAATTAAAGTGGCGATATAGTAATAAGTTGCGTTGTTGACACTAAGAAAAGTGCGTGATAATTTATAATATAACATTGAAATAAGTTATGTGAGATTCGGGAGTATGGCGTATACAACCTTTATATCTATTTGGGTGATGGTTTTTCGAGAGGCTATCCGCCATAAATTTATTTTTATTTGTGATTACCGATTGGAATCATGTTATGTAAAACTAACGGCATTTGTAAATTAGTGGGGGTTTCCATCTTTTCATAATATTCATTTAATGACGCACTAAAAGAATTATGCAATGTCAAAATTCAACAATTATTTTTTTCTTATTTTCTATAACGGCCAAAAAACGATCTCAAATACTGGATAACATTTAACTTGAGTTTTTAACATCTTCCGAGGTAACAAAATTCATGTTTTTGTTACGAAGTGGTTATATTTAATATGAACAACATTTTATTTAAGTTTGCATGCGGTACAGATTCACAATTCCAAATGCACTTGCGATGGTCATCAAGATTTTAAATTATATAAAAGAAGAAAGAAAATTGTATTGACCACGGTATTGGCTATATTGTTAAAGACGAAGGATAACTGCATTGCATAACAACACAATTTATATTTGTATACTTTATAATTTACTTCTGAATTCATTTATAAAATATACATATCGTTTTTGCAAAAAGATGAGTATAAGTAACAAAAATAATATAATTGAAATAAATCACATATTAGTTACCGATTAGTCAATGCGTCGGAGATTTAAATTCCATAGTAACAAATTATTTCTGAATAATTCAAACATACGGGATAAATACACACCGGGTTAAGAGATTAATTGACGACCAATTCTCGTAAAAATCTGTCAAGACGTGTCATTTTGATTGATCAAAATTTTTCACTGAATGGTTGACGAAATTTTATTTTGAAAAATATTTTAAGCGATCAATACAAAACCTTGTTTTTATTGATTGCAGTCAAACAAATATTTTTGCTTTATTCAATTTAATTATTATTCTCATTGAATTTGCATTTTTCATTTTGTATTCTTTTTTCTTCTTTCGCGGAGAAATGATTGCTAATCATATTTCAATTCGCAGTGATTAATCATTATCAGAATGCCATGAGGTAAAATGATGGCATTGTGTTTTACATATCGATGTTTAAATTGCAAGGTCGAAGGTGTGTGAAATTCCAATAATAAGTTCTCAAAAAAGCCAATCGTCAGATCGGCCTCCGATAATTAAGCATTAACAAGATGGCGCCATAGCGACAGCCGGAGCTCTGCATGCATCGGGAGTCGTCACGTACGGATTCCGCGTCGGTCTCAAACGACGCGCGGCCTGCGTGAGTATATTGATATTATTTTTCTCTTACCGTTAGCATTTTGAAAAGCTGCCGCGCCTGGTTTGGAACCGGTTCCTCTCCGAACGGCTTTCAAAGGCAAGCAACTTCTGTACGCGGACGACCGCTTCATAAATTCAATCATTTGAATATGTCGCTATGCATAGCTGCCCGGTTATAATCATATAATGACATAAGCGAAAATCTTTTTTTTGTTGCGAAAGTTGACCAATCCAATCAGTGCGGAATATGTATCAACTGTGGCAAAGAAAAAGGACGTAGCCCACGCAGAATACAATTTATAAGAGGCGCGAAAACGTCTATTTAAGTCAAAATATAAATAAAATAGGCACAACGTTGAAGCGGACGAAGATTAAAACTAGCATTTTATTTTCCTGATATGATGTAATTCATTAAGTTATTTAATATAAACACGTAAAAATAATGTGGTTTTCCTGGTCAAAAATTTCACAGGCCCTCCTTTTTTCAAACTTGAATAGCTAAATTTAGATACTGATTCGGTATTTTCAGCTTACACATTTTTGATAAAAGGTGTTTTAAATTTGTTAGTTAGTGATTTTTTACTCCACAACGATTATTTATATAAATTTATTTTAATTTCGATCGAAGATTTTTTATATTCTAAAATATAATTCTGTCTGAATTATAATAATGATTATATTATTCAAATACAACGACTTTTGTATTTTTATTAATTCATATTTTGTACTCTTAACGAAATGATTTAAAATATAAGCAATAAGGAATAGAATCGCTTATCAAGTTGGCCGGCCAGCAGTAGTTTTTTTCAAAGTGCAACATTTTCTTAGTTAGACGTGTTGCATTTGATCTTTTAAAATGAAAATAAACCACTCAACTGATATTTTCAACAGATAAAATATAGACAAACATATTTACATAACTTATACGTTTTTCAGCGTACCATAATATTTTTAATCATTATAATTCAACTCAACTATGATTATTTTGAATAATAAAAATAAGTAATCAAAATATGTTAAATAAGTACATTTTATAAGCATGGTTAATAATATTATATTATGGTACAGGCGTTCATTAAATTAGTAGTTGACACTGAAATGTCCATCAAATTCATGACTGTATTCTAATATAAATTTTGATAAAATAATTTAAATAAATACAAAAACATATTTTATTTTTAACCTTTCGCTTTTTTCTATACGCAGCTAATTGTAATTGAATATTTTTCATTATACATTATTAATTTGTTCTGTTAGACGCTTGAGATACTCGTATTTTTCTATACATGTCAATAAATCATAATTGTACACAATCCATATGTTTATATTTACATATTGCATGTCTATATGTGTACCAGCATGTATATATTATTTTATTTTTATTTTGTATTATTTATTATAATTATATTACATGCAACACCGTGCTAATAGTACAGTAATTCTTAAGGATCGTTAAATGTACCAATTACGAGTAAAACCCCTTGTAAAATATATCAAAATATTTTGAAAAATCCTGATTTTATTACTTATATTGAAGCTCAAATTATCATGTAATATGTATTATCACTTAAGTTTTGATCTTACGAACAAATACCTAAATATTGTAGAAAATATTTTCGGCTGAGGTTGATAAAAATTGATTTTTAGCTAAAGAATATTTGAAATTTATAAACTTTCATATAGCATTTGATAATATGATAGTCTCCTTCGGTAACTGTCACTTTATAATTATTCAATCGAATACGTACAGCCTGAAATACCGACACGTCTTACAAAATCTGTTCTGGTAATGTCGAGCTTAATTTATTCAAACAATTATTAACCATTACGGATACTTAAAATATCAATAACAGTATTTAAATGGAAAACGTGGGATAAAATTCAAAAAATAAATTATCAATGAATAATTATTTGTCAACAACTACTCCGAACCAATAGAGGAAATGGTTACATAGGTGTAAACAAATTTGAATAATGACTGTGACGATTAAAAATGACATTATGTCAATTGATTGAATATAGAATAGAGATATTTTGAATTTTAATTCAAGGAATAAACATGTTATTTTCCGTAAACAGATTTGTAGAGTTGAATGAATTTCATAAATATCTTTTATTTTAATTTTTATTTATGTAAACTAAAAATATACCGGACTGAAAACATTTGTTCTTAATAGCCACTATTTTAAGAACATAATAAACATTATGATTCATCATTTCTGAAGTTTACTTTTAAAAAAAATCTATTTCACTTCCGATTAACAAGGTCATCATTCCGATCTAACCCAACAAAAACTATAAACGTATGTTTAAAATTCGAAAAATATTCCAGGATACGAAAAAATGACAATATGTTTAGCCATGCCTGGTCCTAGACGCGTAGAATATGTATTCAATTTATATTATAAACTGTTTTTTCAAGAGGTGGGTTGCCAGCATACCACTCAATCCTTCGGATAAATGTGGCCTTAGTTATACAATGGCATACATGTAAATGCGATCGCAGAATTTGAATCCGCGACCTCGTGCATTGAACTATTTGCAAGAGTTGGTGCTTATCAAAACGGCAACCAAATCGATAAAAACAATAACACACTTACAAATATTACGTATATTTAAATGAGCACGTGAATTTAAGTTTCATGAAATTATGTATAATGCATTCTGTTGAACAAGCAAATAATGTATAATTTTAAACATTCAGAAATAACGTTTTAAATCACAGTAACGTTGTTTTATGTGTGTTACATGTGAGTGTGATGTATTGTGAAAATGCATTTGTTTAACTTTCTGTATGTCTTCATGATTGAATATTTACTGTTGGTTAGCTCATAATGGTTTTCACAGAGCGATATTGATTTTGTTTCACGACGTTCGCTGTACAGTATTCTACAATACCAGTTTCTACAAAACGTTTTATTAAAACACTATCATTATTTGTTACCATCGTAATTAAATATACACAAAAAGTTATTTCTTTTGCATCAGTATGCTGCCAGCTGTACAGATGATTGGGAAACACTGTACTAATGTATGTATCTAGCAGTACAGTCTACTTATGTCGTTTTTATTAGAATAAACTGGTTATTCAGAAGAATTTGACCTAAAACATTGTATCACTGCTTTATATATTGTATCAGCAGGGACATTTTAACCCCAAATGTTCTATATTATACTTAGAATCATTTACTTCACTTTTAAATTAGCTTGATTGCGTAGTTTCTTTTAAGCAAAACTAAAATCTTCAATTAAAAATATACTTATTTACTTACTAAGTAAATGCTAACCTGATAATCTGCCAGCGTTTTCACAATAGTTTAGTTGGTAAACAAAAAAAATAAATGTTTATAAACAGCTCGACTGTCATTTTTAATACTTTCGAAATACTTTAATATTTATCATACAAATTTCATCGAAATCAGATTATCACTGGAGCTAAGTTAAATGCACAATATGCAGATAAAATGCGCATACGTGTAATAGAAACATACAGGCGCTCGTCTCCAGACATTAAAATTTCATTTCAACAAAATGGTGACCATGTTTATGGTGCGTTTGTATATTTTTCAGTGATGTAAAATAACCAGAATTATTTACCAAAACTTGAAATACTTATATGATAGTTATTTTACAATTTATTATCAAGAATTGAAGCATCCGCGAGTGTTTCGTATATGTAAATTCATTAACAGAAATAACAAGTTTGCTTTTAGACTTGCATTTATATATGTGTTACATATATTATTTATGCTATGTCAACTCGTCGTTGTAATGTGAAAGACCTATTCAACGTAGTACATAATAATGAATAGTAGTAGTGTTGTCAGTCTGTACTAATGTTGACAAACAATCGAAAAGAAACGTTTTTGCGGTTATATCAGGGTTAAAATGGTTAATTCAAAAAGCTACTTCTACGGTAGACTAATAGATTTACAATGTCTATCTGTCTGTCTACGTCTGCGAAGTATTCTAAAAATGTAATTTGTCTCGATTCCCTTAGTAGCCTTATATAAATATGTAATATTAAATATAGAGATAATAATACAAATATTGCTGAGAATGTCTAAATATTATAATCTTTATTTTATTTGCGGTTAAATACTATCACAGATTTTTCGTCAGTATTCAAAATCACGATATTAGAAAAAATGAATGACAATGTTATTAATCACATCATTGAACATTATTAATATATATTTTTTTATACCATGTTCGCTCCCAACTTGGAGTATATGGTTTACACAGTATATGGATGTCCGCAATGTGTAGACGTCTTGATAGATTATTTTTCACGAGAATTGTTTGTTAAACAATTACTCAACCCAATGGACATCTAGTCCTGCATTTTCGGATTTTTTTAAAATCGGACAGATGGAGATTCGAACCCGCATTCCCCGGATCGCTAGGCGCGCACGCTTATACTATATATAATATTTAAAAAATTTCGCTTATTCTGATCACTAAGGGACTTGTAACTATTAATTACAATACCCAGCTGTCAAATAAAAAAATATTGAGGAAAACAATTTTTAACAAAATAATGCAACTTATTATATATATATATAATAATAAACGGCATTCATAATTATTATCAGAATTGATAACAATGGCCGATATTATATAATATATTATTGATAATAAATAATAAGTGGATTTATATTTAAGTAATTTTGTATGACATGGTTTGTCACCTACATTTTGCATTATCAATAACCGAATGATAACATTATCCGTATTCCACTGTATACATTAAAATAATAACATACAGTACTAAAAGGTCACAGTCGATGTCATGCAATATGATATTATAATATTTGAGATGCTTTATGCTAATTAAAATATGTACGACCTACTTCTCACAGAGTTTTTTCGCAAAAACTAAAAATGCTACGCTTATAAAATCATATGTGAAAATTAAATGAGTATACGTCGTAATAAACATTTTTGTATATTTAAAAAAAACGGCATTAGTTCACGGATATCAAAAAACAAAATTTTGGTATCTTACAACCGATAAAAAACACGTTTTTGTGACACATTTGTTTTTTTGAAAATTTTGTGTTGGCTGATCAGATATAAACACAACATAACGGAGATTAATCGTGTAAGTTCTTATACAATCAATACGTTTTATGGAAGAATTATCATAATAAACTAACAATCGTTTATACTCTTTCATTATATTTTCGATTCAAAATCAAGTAGTAGCCATTTTAAATATATTTTTACTCATGTTATTATTGCATTACTTGAATTATAATACTGGACGACGCTTTGATAAATTAATTAAATGCAATTCAAAATAGATTAACTATATTTAAATGTATTTTATGTGTATTACTTACTGGTTATAAAGGTGTTTATGAAATTAATATGGTGTCTGCTCTATCTGGCTGTCCAGCTTGACCAGCTTTGTCATGAGGCCTAAATGAATTTTGTGAATTATCCGAGCGTGTGAAAAAACGCCTGATAATTTTTCATTCACGTTTACTCGAGACATTTTTGGAAACTGAATATAAGGAAAATTAAGAAATCACTTATATGCAATGCAAACTATAAAGTCAACAGCGTTTTTTGTTGATTGTGGAAAACTGGTTGTATTTCCGTTCAAATGATTTATTCAACTTTAAATACGTGGGCTCATTCTTTGCGAAATTTTCCGCATCTTAAATTCTAAACGAAGATTTTGTCGCATCGACCTTCTTGTGAAAATGTGTGAGAATAAATAGCACATCGGAATGCTAGCACACAAAAAATATGCTTAATATTCGTAGCAAACTGTGGTTACTTGTCCAATAGTACGTGAGTGTCATGTGAACAGAGAAATTTAAAATAATACGCACTTTGGTTGACTAGTTAATTTCTATGGCAAATCGTCGCAGGTGTCGCTGCGAGTGACTACACCAAACAAAATTAATTTCGTACCTATTTTTGTAACGATGATAAATGTTGCAAAATACTTTCAACCGAAATGGTTTTACTTTCCTAGTATGCATTCATTCATTTATTTGTTTAACACGTAGCCAACAATACTAATTACAAGTTTAAGGCATTTACAATATTTACAAAGAAATCGTATAAAAAAGACATACCGAAAGAATTTATATAGAAATAAAAACTAGTAAGATTGAAACGAGATTTTAAGATGGGGAAGAAAAAGGGTATATTGAGTGAGTTAAATAAAGTATATTCCAGAGCTTTACAAAATAGCATCCGTTTAGCTAAGCTTTGTTTATGGAAAAAAATATGGATACCTGAGGTATATCACAGCGTAAACGTTTGAACAATGTTACAAAGAGAAGATAAAATTTCGAATAGTTATTCAAACATTTTTTGTTTTAATTGATTGTGAGCTATTTGTTAAACTCTTATTTCAACGGCTTAAAGCGAATACTGGATATCCACCTACGATGCACAGTTTGAAGTATTTTAAGTAATGCAACTGCTAATAATGAAAAAAAATAAAAGCTTTAAATTTTACAATTGATAAGGTAGCGCAAATAATAAACGTACACAATTGTGTCTTTGCTGTTGTTTGTTCTATTTTGCCAAGTATGGATATAAATATAACCTTACTAAAAAACTCTGGTAATAACTCTAATATTAGAGTTCATTTCGCATTTTTCACTATTCAAATTATTGTATATTGTTAGGGCGGCATTTTTTGTCAATCGGACAGTTATAAAACAATGTACTTACTACAAATCGTTTGTCTGAGTTGATAATTTTTAATCAAGAAAGATTGAATAATTAAATTAGCGATGAAAGTCTGCAGCGATCGACATTGATAAAAAAATGCGATCTTGTTTACCACAATATTAATTAACATTCAACGTTTCTTTGAACATTTTAGAAACTGTTTCACTTACGGACGACACTCATATTAGCACGCCTGACTCATTGTCAAATACAGAAATTATACCATAAATAGTTCCCAATAATTTAAGTCACCAACGTATTTTATAATTAATTGATGATTTCATAGAGCAATCTTAATGTATGACAATGTATGTGTAAAATGAGTTTAACGTATTATATAAAAGAAAGTGAGAAACGGATCGGGTGGGTTGCATCAGTCGTAGAGCCAAAAGGGTCATGTTAATGACCTCAACCTTTCTTTTTCTTTGTGATTTATTGTTGATACATGTGTCCGAGTTGCATCATCTAAATAAAAAACAAAACGAAAATAGACTTGGCTCTGGTTAGATACAGCAGATTTACAAAATGATATTTCATTCTATTATCTATGAATAGGTATGTAGTATCAATAAAATTCGTTTGATTCGCGAGAGCGCTGCAGGTTGACGGGTAGAAATTCGATCGACATTTATTATGAACGGTGGCGAAATTAGTTCTAAATTTGGCCGGCGGATAATTAATATTGATACACAATTGTATTATATGTATATTGAATAGTCACTTCCTAGAACTACGTTTTATAATACGGTATAGTGAATTAAATAATTCGTATGTATTTATTTACTGTAAATTCCATTTCTTACTGAAATGGTTAACTGAAACCACTATTCATATTTATATTTTATTAATATATAAATAAAATAGTGTTGTATATCATAATTATATATTCCGGTAATGCAAATAAATCATATCCAATAATAATCTTAAAAAGAAAAAATAAGTGTCTTCAAATTCTGGATAGACAGTTAAATTCAAAAATTTATTTCAATCTATTGAATGGTATTTAATATGTAGCCTTGTTCATAAACTTAACCTCCTTAACAGAGGTTGCCCTATATATAGTAAAATTATTAATATATATTATTATTGAACCATATAATAAATTGAATAAGTGGTAAGTAAAACGTTAGTTCGATTGACGATATTTCGACAAGCTCGCCAAACTCTGTCTGAAAGTGAATGTGAGAGTTATAAACTTTGAATTAAATTACATTATGATTCTGGTATCTATGGTAACATGTTGCGCGTCAACGACCGATATAACAACAAAGTTGATGAACTCATTCAGGTGTGATATTTAACTTCCTTTAATATTATTTCGTGTCGAATTGTGTAATGGGTATAATAATAATTAGCCTTGCCTTCGCGAATAAATATTTTAACCTTCTATGTTAAATAAAACAGATAATGTGTCTATTTTGGGTAGTATTATGTGTGCTTTATAGGCACGTGCAAGATGTGTAACCTCTTCAGTTAGAGGTCGATAAAAATATGTTGAAGTAATACATTTACGAACGTTTTTGACTTGTTGCATTATGTATAATGTTAACGATATGTTAGTCATAGTGCAAAGATGTTTCTGGAATAGTCATGGTCATTATGAAAAATACCGATATTTGTATAATGGTTACAAACGGATTGCTATCGCCAGAAGTTTTGGTATTTAATTGTTATCTTGTTGTGTATTCGTCAATTTATGATTCTGATTCATTCTGTTTACCAAAAACATAAATATTATTACGGAGTTGTGTTATTTAAAAATAATCAGGAAAGGTATCTCAGGTCATCGGTGTATGTTTTTGACCATGGCTGTGCTTGTTTCAATTTTCTTAAAAGGGCTCATAATTAAACCATAAATAATACATTGACAAAAAACATTATGGAGGAAGAAGGATGTACGTTTAGCATAATGATAATAACATCAACATTGTATATTGCTTAAAGATTTTGAATCTGGGCTCGAACACAATTATTGCGAAATAAAAGTCACGGAGCTGCCAGAAAATCAGCTGAATACGAATTTATTACGTTTCTATACGGTATATAGCCAACCGTAACAAGTGGAAGTTACTTGACTAAATTTTCCGACATAAGCCTATTTATCGTATTATATACATACGTATTTCTAATACCTTAAGCCAAATAATTAAGTGAACTTATGTATTTTATTTGCATGGTAACATTGTGATCAAATGAGACGTTTATTATTGACGTAATATTTTGCTAAATTCAATCATTATCGAGAATTATAATTTGTAATCAAATAATATTTGCAACGATTAATCTTATGACACTTGTTGTTTTATTCACTGGGGGTATATTATTTTAACCTTTATATATTGATAAGTTATGGCAATAATAAATTACTTGAAAGTCACAAGATTTGTTTTCATATAAGTAAAACATTTGAGTTAGTAATGTGAAAATAAGTAGGAAATGCAATAAACAAAACGAATCTGTTGATAACGACTTATCTAGAAAGTTAGGTTCTCCTTGTTATTTAATGAATATTTAAAGTTTGGAAAATGGCAAGCTTGTTAGTGTTCACGTGATAGATGGCTATAGGGCGAAATATTTTCTCTTGGAACCATGATGTACTTCCAACACTTTAATTGTGTAAACGTATTCCCTAATAATAACCTTGTATATTTTCTGCTCCTGCTTCAGATGAAGACGAAACTATTAGATAGATAATAAATAAAAAAAAAACAAGGCTAGATATCATTATTAGATATGAGATAATTGATAGTTTAAATAATCTAGTAAGCATAACATATCATGGATAGGGAGTTAAAATATCAATACATAATATTATTGACGTACACACAAATGTATGTACTGTGGCTTATAGTATATTTAAAAAAACAATATGGACATTATAATTATTATTTATCTGTACACGCTTAAACATGATCAACTGAAATAATAGTTTTAAATTTACATTTAAGTTAACTTGGTCTTGTCTCGTCTAGACAAGGATGTTTGATCAAATTGTATATTTCGATTGTAATAGGGATACTAATTTATAACCGGGATAACTTCCACCGGGAATATGAATATATTTTTTTGAATGACTTTATTTTATTTTCGTGCATAAATATATCGTAAGAAAGTTTCGAGTAAAACGATGTATAATTTAAGCCTGATTCGGAGCTTTTTTTTAAGAAGTTTTTGCCATTATATCAAATGATAATTCATAGTACTTATATAGGCTGCATATTAAAGCATTTTCGGATCATATTAAAAGTTTTTAATTTGTCTTTGTAATTGTAGAATAAACCGATTTAATTGTGACTTTTAATATAATTAGTTTG
>JAGVSQ010000685.1:0-35927 GCA_022683975.1 Rhyacophila evoluta | reverse complement strand
TTTTTTATTGAAAATATACTTTTTACGTAAAAATGTCTCGAGTGGTAAAGGTTAATAGTTTTTAGTTAGATAGTTGTGTGGTACGTGTAAGGAACCTCCATATCAATGGCAGCTGTAAAATATAATATTTATACACGATTACAGCGGAGAACTTTTAAACGGATTTTTTACAGCTACCAAAATAATTTATACAAATGTAACTCCAAAATAATAATAAAAAATATCCAGAATATTTTGTCTTCAAACTGAACTATGAATGTGAAATAATGCGATGATTGAAATAGGGAGCTTTTAGCGTAGAAGACAGGTAAAAACAATATGTCATATTCAGCATTTCGAATGCCCGAGGGTTTTTCCATCTTAAAAGACAAAAACTCAAAGATTTTTATTATTTATTCGAGATATTTATACCTACGTTTATACTTAGAGGAAAAATTTATCATTATTTTTTAAATCATATCCGGTCTGACAGTGAACATGTAAATTTCAAAAGTATGAAGACGATGATTCCGGAAATGAACTGTGTATGGAATATGTAATAAAAACTTATTTTGACAGAAAATTAGTTGTCAGACAGTTATTTAACACATTCTCCATCCAATCCAGCGTATTTGGTTTAAAATCCTGCAACTCTGGGATGAAATCTTGTAATCAAACACAATAATCTTTATTGCATCACGAGAACTATTGAGACAAGAGAAGGGCGATAAACTTGAGGTTAGACCGGGAAATAATTATTTTACGACAATTAATCGCTATATCGACTGTGGAAAGGAAAATAAACGTAATCTTTCAAAATAGCTTTTACTCGATAATCTTAACGTATATAACTTAATACACGTTATATCAAAAGGATGTTGCCTGAAAACACCGAATTAGTGTCTAAATTTAGCTTTTAACTTATGGCCTGTTGAATAACTCACCAGGAAAAGGGGCTTCCACCTAATCTTTTTATTGATTTTTCTTAATCAACTATTTAAATCAATATCATATTGAATAAATAAAATATCACTTTTAGTCTTCAAGCACTTCAAGATTGTCCTATATTATGTTTTGACTCTGGCTTAAAATTATTAAATAAACGTTTTGTGTGACTTCTGTAAATGTATGAGAAGAAGTCTTCACAAATCATTTTTCACAAAAATTGTTTCTCAGTAAATTGCTCAACCCAATGGGGATCCAATCCAGCATTTTCGGATTTTTTAAAATCCGACAGATGTAGGAATCGAAGGGGCATTTCCCGGATTGCAACACGTTTTGTTTCCCAAATCATGCACCTTCGATAGGTGCATGATAGTTCGATAAACTAATTTTATAGCAACGAATTATGGATCTGAGTATGAAGATGATGTCTCCGTAAATAAATTATAAAAATCTTCCAATTTTTAAGACTTATTTCGAATGGTTTTTTCACTTGGATTGCTTGTGAGCTAACTGATCGGCCTATTCAAGTGTATACCGATGCTTATTCAGATGCAAACCGTCTGAAGATGAATAAAAGAGTACACGTGGAAGTTGAGATTTCAGATGTTTTTGAGTTTTGGTTGATTCTGTTAAATACAATACAATATATGTAATCATATTCTCTTAATGCTTACAATGTAGGAGCTAAGATTGAAGTATTATTAGACATATCACTCTCTCTCAAAAAATATAATGTAGGCATTCATATTCCATTAACTTGAAAAAACTCCCACTCAATGAGTGTAACCATAGAGAAATCAAACCCACTCCATTATAATAATAGATATCAAAGTCTTCTGAAATCGTATACGCCTTTCACTCAGTCTTTTCGGATTTCAAAGTGAAAAAAATCATTTTAACCCTTTCATTAGTGAGTTAATTTTTTATGCACACACACTTAACACTAAAATCTTTCACAATCAATTCAACTGATATCATAAAACTAATTGAATTGAATATGGCGATTTGTAAAAAATGCTCTTTTTTTCCACAGTGAACAAAATATGAAGAATTATTCCAAATTGGTAATAATGTGTATTACATTACCACGTGTGCCGCTCTCATTCCGGAATCAAAGGAGCACTTTAGAAATAATTTGAGCGCATAGGACTGATTTATGTGACATTATATCTATTTCTGTGATCAACAATATAAATATTTTTGCGTTTCTTTACCAATTATAATAATTATAGAAAGAGCATACGGCAATTTTTTAATGCTGAAGTCAAGGCTTTTTTTATAATTTTTGTTCCGTAATGTGTAGGTATTTTTTTCTAGTCTAAAAATATTTGATATTATTATAATATAATGACTTCTGCATATTATCATTGATTGATCTATCTAGTATTTATATTAAACGAAATAATTACATTGTATTGAATAATGAAAGAATGGCTTCGAAAATAAAGCGAGAAGGCGTTTAGATATACATGCATGTACTTATTCCTCAAAGGGTTAAATATAAACAAACATCATATCTGAAGATTTTTTTCGTCCAGACAGATTTATTTGATGTTATTAAAATAATCCTTGTGAAATCAAATAATCATTTATCAAAGCATTTTCAAAGCTCAACGCCGATATCAATCGTCAAGTTTTTTGTTCAGTAGAAGATTTTTTTGAAATATAACGTATTTTAAATATGACGGATTTTATGTTCTACTTAACGTTTACAGAATATCAGGCATTTTGAAGACGAAAATAAATAAAAACTCATAAAATCTCTTCTGAAAGATTGTCTTCTTCTTCTTTCGTACAACGTGCTCGAGGTAACATGAAAACATCGAAAATTTCTGATGATTTCTGATGATTTCATGCTAAAATTACGGTTATATAATAAAACATTTAACCCAAGCATATTTAATTGCAATTCATCCTCTCGAAAATACAGCTTTAACGTGATCCCACAAACTGGGGTAAAGAGTTTTGCATTTACTAACTTCTAGAGACATCTTGTAGCAGTTTAAATTGGATGTAGTTAAGCAGAAGACGTCCAAGCCACAATTATTTTCCATTTTATTGCATATAATGCTTTGAAAGCATCTATACTATAATATGAAAAAGACAACCAAGCAGAAATATACACATAGAAGAAGTAATCGCTGTTTTTTCGATCTCTCATGCTAAGAATTTAAAAAAATATATATCTACAAAGCGTCCATGTGATTTGTAAGTTTTCGGCTTTGTAGTTTAAATATAAGGTTACTTAATTACAAACAAATTGTAGATCATACCTATTCTAAATTATAATAATTATAATTTTACTTCTTTTAAACATTTTTTCAATAAATTTCCGTATATATTGTTGCATTGTATTGTATCGATATATTGTTTTATTTATAAATAAAAAAATACACTAAATAACGAATTTTAAGGTTTTATGGCCAAAGACTGATAAAACATTAATGCAAATCCACGCAGAAAAACGATCACAATTTTAATTAGTAGAGGATGTCCAACTCACAAAATAATTAATAACTATAAGAGTTATACATTTTTCAATAATCTAGTAAGCAGAAACGGCGTACTATTTGTAATGTAAGTATTTAAATTTCATACTAAAATCTTCCATAAATATAATATAGAAAAAAACATACTAAATCTTACTTTGTTTCTGAAAATTGCCAATGGCGTTTTACTCGCAATCGATAGATTGTGGCTTGGATTTCTTCTGCTTAACTACATCAATTACGACACAACGAAAACCAAACTAAGCCACTGAATATATTGAATATTTGACTGAATGATGAAGCAGTAAAATGAAGTTCTAGGATGTCGCATTATGTGGTGAAAGTTTATTCCTCACATCTCAAATATATATGACTTAACTATAATACATTATATCACATGGAAAGTAGTACTCTATGCAATGTTGTCTCTAATGCGTGCGTTGGTGCAGCCACACATTTGTTAAAATTGTTCACACACATGTTTCCATCGTCCGCAGACATCTCACAGAAAGGAACTTCTAATAATTACTCAATTTAATTATTAAAGACTTTGAATTAAAAATGATTAAAAACGTCCACATTTTTTGAAAACTTTTTTATTTCATTTTTCGGTTCTTTGTCTATGCAACGACTTTTGTTAAAAATATATATTTCTCCCTCAAATTGACTGGTAAAAAAATATGGTACTTTTGCAAAAACGGTAAAGGTCTATTAGTTCGCTTTTTTTACCACTGCGTAGCGCTATAATCATTGACTGCTTGACGTTTGTATTGTTGTTCACTATGTTTAAATTTTTTTTCAATAAGTTGGCAGTATCGAATTTTTGAACAATAAATACAGTTCGGCTTGTGACAGTTCGTATTCGTTGACGTTATTTTATAATAATGAATTATTATTAATTACAATTTGTTTTTAAATATTCAAAATAAGGCAGTATTTTTACGCAAATATCACCAGCAAAATATTAATTATTATTAATATTAAAAATAACTCTAATCCTAGGGCTACTTTGCCATTTTAATAGCAATTATAAATCATAAGTTATCATTCTCTTCACACAAACAATTGAATGTAATTAAAAAAGTTTTCTTACAAAAAAACGACAAATTTTAAGAATATAATAAAAACATATCGAAAATGATAACGCCAGTTCACGGGATATTAGTCAAAGGCATATTTTTCAAAAACATTTTAAACCTTAAAATTCTGTTTTATAACATTTTTCATTTTCTTTGCTTTACCATTTACTCGTCTAAATTAATTATATTAATAGGGAGGTTAGAACATAATGAAGCAGCTTTAGAAGTTTCGATCGGGAAATTTCGACCTTGAAAATAGCTTTAGAAGTGGAAAACCAAAAAATGTGAACGAAGACATTTTGACAGCCGAAGATACACGAAATTTGTTCAAGATATCGGAGATAATTTAGGATACCTCCCGTCCAAATTTGCACGAAGAGATGAAAAAAAAATTGGCAAGACGTGGAGACAAAAAAAAATGGACACCGCATAAATTGAACGAAAACAATATAGGCGACCGCATAAAGGCGTGAAGAAGTCCCCGGAGCATTTCTAAAAGTCTGTAAAATAATAGTATTAATTAAAAACGTAAATTAATTAAAACTTTTCAAAGTATACAACGATTTTAGTGGTTGGTTAGATTATATTGTTGACATTCTGTTTTTAACGAAAATGGCAAAGTTAATTTCAAGGGTCCAGGTGTCCCCGCGAGAGCACATCATTTCTGTAGCCAGAATTCAATTAACGGTAGATTATCTTTCATTATGTCGGGCAAGAATAATCGCCACTCGGCAAGCCCTTTGTGTTATGATATGATTCAACTCGAAAGGGTAAGCGGACGCAGGGTAGACATTTTGACATGCCAGTGACGTGCTTTGCCGGCATGGGGAAATTTACCATACGCACCACCATTATTATTAACCTAAACCTTCTAAAATCTAGATATTTCAAGCGGGAAATACAAATATAGATGAACTCATTCTCCTGTCTGTCAATCTATACCGAATTCCTCCAGCAAGCATTATTAGAAATATATTATACAGATGTGTTCATAAAGATAAGAGCCATTTAAAAAAAATCATTCCGATTTTCTTTATGTCAAGTCTTTAGTGTTAAATGACACAATTGTTTTAATATGTTTAGTCCGTTTATTATTATTATCGAGTATTAATGTAAGAATGTGAGTCTATACATACGTGTATATAATAATAATACACACAAACAATCTTTCTTTACTCTCTGTTTCCTTTATTATTATTTTTTCTTCTACGTATCTTTATTTTTTACCTAACTTTACAATTCGTAAAAGATTTAGTCCGTTATTGGTATTAATATATTATATGGTATTTCTATATTATGTTTTCAAATAATTAGACTGTATTTGTATAGTCAACTCTATGGTTTCCAAAAAGTTAATTAAATTTAACCATATATAAACACCGTGTCAGATGAAAAGTCAGCTTTTTATATCACGATATGGGTCTTTTGAAGATTACCTGCTCAGCATCTACTTTTCTAAACCTCTTTTTGTTGATTGACAATAAATCCATATGGGTGCAGTGTAAACATTTTAAGCGAATTAATGTGATCTACGAGATTCCGGCCAATGTATCAGTCATTGTGTAAAAAAAACATAACTTCTACGAAAAAAAATAGAATACTCGTTTCATCAAATTGCGCATTGCTATTATAATAAATAATACAATCTATACGACAGTCAAAGATTTTATAATTCATTAAGATTCAATATCTCCAGATATAAAAATATAGTCCGAAATGATAAATATTAGTTCATTTAAAGAGATTGGTCATATTTACATCTGAGGGAAGACGTGCTGGTAGACTACAGTTTCAATGACTGATTACAGTCGATAAGTTAACGCGAGTTCTTAGTGTCAGTGATAGGCAAGGTTTTCCTCGGGCTACAGCAATATGATGATAAATGATACTATGTTAATAAATATAATTTAAATTCATTTTGATAACTGTTTACCCGCACAACAAATTGCACGCCATTGCATTAAAGCCGTATTTTAAACAAAGAACACTAATTATAATTTTACTCAAAATTTCACATTTTGAAAGAGGAAAAGTTTGAAATGATACATAATTATTTTTAAGCCGACATTAAGGGATTGGATGATTGGCTAACAATTTTTTTCTAGATAGATTTCAAGAACATTGATTTTAATCCAAGCAAAATAATCATTTCACTAAGCCTGGTTTTACCTCTGGCGACGTCACATACTGTAAGCATTATTGCTTAAAAATACTCAACTTAATAATTTAATTGAATGACTTATATTTATAAGTTAATAATTAATTAGATTTTTTTTATTTAAGCACTGGAATAAAGGAGTTAGAATGAAATATATCGATAGCTTATAGTTCAAATTTGATAAATCCATTTTTTTTTTAAATTGAACAACATACGTAATGATAGGTCCTTAGATCTTAATGAAGTTGTCAAATTTTCTTGTGACGTTTTTGCGATATATTTAAATAACTTTGAATTGTCAAATTAATACAGGACATGTATATAGCATGATGCAAGATGGTATTATTAGGTAATTTTTGGCTACAAGTGGTTTTATCAACGTTGCTCTTTAAGCCGTTTGTATATAACACGACTAATAGATAAAATGACTGAGTGGCGTTCGGCTAGGTAGTGACGATAGAAGATCAGTATACAAATTTGACGAGACATTGCAGTCAGTGACTTTTAAATACCTTGATATCAAAAACATTTGAAAAGTGATTTATGTGGAAGGACACTAGCTACGATTTGCTAAAAGTAAACCTTGGATTGAAAAATTAATGTGGGCCCTATCCCATCTTACGGAATGTAAATCGTCAAGTGGATCAATAGTTTCATATCTGCTCGTGTGGGCGTCACATTCAATCCCGAGAAAGTAGAATATGCAGTCACTCGTCACCACAAAAGGGGGGGTTGCAATTGGACCTGGCTTAAGCAAACGCTGCAAATACTTCAAGATTGTCTCACCTCAATTAGCTTCTTCTTCAAATTGAATCTAGGTCCCATGTGACACTAATACTCTCCACCTAGGGAACAAATATGGAAAAATAATATAAAGTCATGGCAATGATGAGTTGGAACTTTCCACGTTTTCATAATAAATGATATATTGTGTTGTACACAAATACACTTCATAAGCATCGGTGAATTTAGGTGTAGTAATCCATCACAATCATTGAACTTTTACGTCATGGTTAAATTGTTATTTTAGTCGGGTAAGGATGTCAATTTAAAGACCATTTCAACAACATACACAATGTATATTTTAATTCAAATTATAACATAATTTGTCCAACATAATCTCTTAAAATTAAAAGGCGGGGGAGGTAAGTATATACAAGGCTTCATAATATACAATCGCTACAATAATAATAGTAATCAATTATTAATAATATCATTACTGCAAATACTAAAAACATTATGATTTACACACAAAAAACTGTTTGTTAAAATAGATGGATTCATAGTTAATAAAATGGAGCATGGTATACTTTCATTTTTGCCAATTCTGACTATCAGTTCTTTACGTTTACTACCGATTCTGTCACTAGCATCTTCTAAAAAAAACACTACAATTTATTACATAAAAAATGATACAGTTAACTCTCGATTTATTAGAATTGTTAAATTGTTAGACAGATGCTGAATAACTCAAAAAGTAGTAATTTTATTAAGCCTACTGAAAAAAGTAAAACCAGTCTACCGTTTCTATAATATTTTCACATATGTCCTGTTTCAAATCAATACAAATGTAAATGGGTAACATATGCAACAAAACTGGGTATCTATGATATTATAATTATTTATATAATTTTGATATTCTCAATTGTCAATCTCAATTGATATGCACTATCAAGAAAATAATTTTAATCGAGAGATAACTGCAAATATACTTAAAATTCAAATAATTACCATGCAATTGACAAGAACCTTTTTTCAATACTGCATTCTTTTCGAATAATTGGAAATAACTTAATACCATTGAATTTTTTTAAAGGTTATGTTTGTCACCATACTATAGGGTTCAAATGGTTTATAACAGAAACTATCAGATGTCAATATAAATTAATACATTGTCTTCATATTTTATATTTCACAAACTAGGCCAAAAGACAATCTGTTTTCATTTAAATTGTTGATTCTTAATAAAACAGAAATCTATTATATAACGCGTGATACAAAATATTTTATTTGTCAAAAATAATCGTGTGTATATATTATAGTTGTTTATTATCCCAGAATGTTCTGGGATTAATAAAACTTTTAACATATAAATGACATGTATTTCACTGATTTGCCACCGCGTGTATATACTACAATAATAATGTAATATCATAATAGCTTCAATTCTATATTATCATTGTCATGGTTTACAACTTGGAAAAATTTTGTCAAAATTATTGTACTTGAAATTAAAGTTGTAAATAAGTGAAGGTAGTCACTGATTTTATTGTGAACACTTTATTTTCGGATTGAATGTAATGTTAACAACCATTTCACATACATTACTCACAACATCATGAGATTAAAAATATTTATCATATTTTCGACAATGTTATTTTTCTAGAAAAGAAACTTGGGCAGAATCTATAAACAATAAATTGAATTTGATTGAGAAAAAATACAAATATTTATTATCAAACACCAATAATTGAAACTTCCGATAAAAAAATGTTGCAAGTGACAAAATATACATACAGACCCTTGTTCTGGAGAAAACATTTTCTCACTTAGAATATTGTTCCGGGAGTCAATTCAACTTACAATATCGTTTGTACTGATTGGTTGAAATTTTAAATATTATAATTAACAAGACAGTATACGATGACTTATAAAGTTTGGCACAAACATGGAGTTGAGTAATTTAAAATAAATAAATAGTATTAGTTACAATATGAATGTGTAGCGAATATGATGAAGATTACTATAATTTAGAACGCTAAGTGTACTGATGACTTTTGTTATAAAAACAAAGAAATAGCTAGCGCAATCATATATTTAACTAGTGAAAATAATTTTTCTAGATGAAAAGTAATCTAAAATGTTGTGTTTATGAAGTTTTTTTTATTAATAAAGATACAAATTCGTTTTCGAAAAATTTCGACATTTCAGAAGCGGATAACTATTAGATATTTGAGTATAAAATCTAACTTACGGTTATTTGTAATTATTCACTGTACTTTTATTTTGTATCTAATAATACAAATGATATATATAATATTATTCTTTTGAATATAACAATATTATTGTTAAATTTGTCAACAGTTTACGGAATATGAATTCAGGTAAAAATCTCACCTAACACGGAAATCATAGAAACGAATTCTAAATGACTTACATCATGCAATATACACATAGAATAATGTATATTAAGTACGAGGGCAGTGGATAGTGTATTACCATGCACAATAATCATTTACATTTTGAATACATTAGTGCGTAATGAACCTTATAATACATGAAGAATATTATATTTTAAATGATATTCATAGAGGAAATACCCTCATGAACGATAATTTAACTAATGAAGTATGGTTATAGAAAATTTTCTAACCAGCTTAGTGGTCACTAATTCATATTTTACTAAAAATGGATCAAACTTACATAAATAATAATTATATTAATAAACGCTTACTGCTTTGCTTCTCCGATATATATAAATTAAAATTCCTATAGTGTTACAAATGAATTTGTTCAGTTGGATAATGAAACAAATTACAAAATCATCCGGTTCAATATTACAAGGTTCCATACAACATCTTTACAAATTATTAAATAATATTACAGGAAAGTACCTTAACATTATTATAAAATAATCCAAATTTATACCTTTATATTGAGATATTTCACACACACTGTGGCCTGTTTTTTTAAATATTCAAATCTACACTATTGATAAATCCATATAAAGAATATGTCCAAAACAAGGCATCGCTTTATACAACAAATGATTGTTGTAGAAGTATAATTGCTATTATCCATGAAAATGTAGAGTGCGTTTTTCTTTTTTGGTAAAGGTTTTGCAAGCATTTTTCCATACATAATTGATGTATTTTTGTATAAATGATCACATAAAAACAGAAATGCTGCGTAGAACCTTATAACATTAACATAGCGATTTATAATAAAATAACTTCTTAACATGCCAAATATAAAGTAAATATAGTATATGGCATATTACATTTATGTACACTTTCTTACTAAGAGATCTTTTAGAGAAAAACTTCAATAGAAAACTAATTATATTGCATGAATATAATGAAAATTCAGAAGTTAACACAAGAATAAGCTACAAAAACAGACAGTCCATTCATGTGTAACTTGACATGTTTTTACAATAGAGGGATGTAATATTATTTTACTCAAAACAGAAATTATATTTTGCATTACAACTGTCAAAATTTGAATAATATTCATAATAAAATCATATGTCTGTATTTATTATGTATGTTACAGGATACGTAAAACAGTATTTATATGGGGTTGGTCATATAATTAACTAAAGGATAGAATAACAAACACTAAAGTAATAGATGTACGACTGAATTTAAAGTGTTGCCATAATTTTATACTTTATTTATAGAATATTTAAATGCAATCGAAAATAACTTATTCATTACGTATTTAATTAATATTACGAGGCAAAAACGCAATTTGACAGAATAGTGATGAATTTGTTACTTTGTAATGATGAAATGTTCATATGATGAAACATAATATGACAACATGATCAGAGTTAATATGAATCCACCTTGTTACATGTATTTTTTATTTCGATTATGTGATTCTTAAATAAATGCCGAAAGGGGATGAACAACAATTATTCTAATTATATTTATTGTTAAGAGAGTAATAAATTAATACATTCAAAGTTTTATTTGAATGGCGATCTTAATCAAAGGAATTTTATAAAATATTGCTAAACGTTGCTGAATAAATAAATAAAGAATATAAATCTACGACCTTATATTAAAACAAGATCTAGAATGAAATAATATAATAATAAGCACATTTCAGGTATTGGAAAATAATTAACAATAGGATTTTTAATGAAAAAAAACTTGAAATAATGTTAAAACGGCTTTCAAAAAAAATGCCCCCTTAATGATAAAAATTACGAAAAAATATGACGTAACACCGGACAATTGATGGTATTTTTTTATCTAAGCGTTGTTTCCGTTATTTTTCATCTAAGCAATTTCACAACGTCTATTTGTTCCCAGGCTGGTCCCACCCTTGACTGGAGTGCAGACGCCATCCCAAAGTTACATTGTTACACTTTTTTGTTACAATAAATTAAATAACAACACTACGATTAATCGTTGTTTGGTTAAAATAAACTAAAATGGAAAATTATAACATGAACAGACAACGACTACAGATTACATAAATTCCTAAAAGCCAGAATATATTATCTATAATATCAGCAAGCCAGAATGTTGTAACATCTATATTTTATAAGTTTTTTTACAGTATCGTAAGTGACACAATAAGTCGAGAAGCTCAAACCGATTTATTAAATACATAAGGTGTCAAAATTTATCATTATATAAAACATTATCTTCCAATGATAGCAAAATAAAATCTTCTTTTAACTATAAATTAAATAACTAACTAATTTCCACCTTCAGCCAGTATTTTTTACTTTAATTAATGAATACAATAAACTAAATTGATTTTTTTTTTTATATACTTTGGCTTTTTAGGAAAAACAGAATCAATAATCGTCGGGTCAGCCAATCAAATTATTGCAATTATAAATAAGTCGTGTAAACGAGATGATTATCCACGATTCTATTATTCTAGACATAAATTTTCTGCAATCATGTTGTTGCTAACCACATAAATTAAGTATAAATATAAGATTGATTTGAGCACTTAAGGAACTCCAAAATCATCAATCACACTACGATGGAGTTCGTTGAATAATATTATTATGTTCTGGACTGCGAGGAATTGAGAAGTCAACAAAATGGAAAGTGATTAAAATTTAATAAACACAGTTCAGATAACATAATATTATCATTCACTGGAAAACTGTTTTGCACTCATATCCAGAGTTCTAGATACAATTTTGAGAAAAGTAAATATGCCTTTACAAGATTATTCTGCAATGCGAGTAATTAGAATACAGTAAACTTTTGATATTTACATTTCGTTAACAAAGCTTAAGATTTCCCGATGTTTGAAAATAAGAAAGAAATATTTTTAACATGTACTGTATTTTTAATACGAAAATCCAAAAATTTACATTTAATTTGCTCAGGATAACTAAAAGTTTACCGGTAGATTTATAATATCGCATACCCTTCATTTAGGAAAAGGGCAACAGCTTCTTTTGGAATAGAAATATATTATAATTTGGATAAAAATATCCTACAAAAGTCGCCAATCTCCAAAGACAGATGTAGCTGATACAAAAAGATATCAAAAGTCTACTATATTTGAATAAATAAAATAAAGATATATAGTTGCAGCATTTAATAAACAGACAGCTGGAAAATATAGCTTTACATTAAGATATTCAAGCAAAAGAATATTTCAAAATATGCTGAAAAAAGTATTTAAATTACATTCAATTTCGAATGAAGTGTAACTAAAAAATCAGTTTATGTATATATTATTATCTCTAAGCAACTAAGCGTTATTCTAAATATATTGACAATATTTCTCAACAAGTTAAATAAGTTAGCGAGATGATTTATCATTGGCAATATGGGATGACGTCATGCAACAAAATTATTCATTTCTCTATTAAGATTGGAATGTGTCAATGAGTGAATGGAGCTACGTTACTATGCATACCAGTTTATGCAACAAAAGAATACATTGCTATAAACAAATAGAACTTTCAAAATCAACGAAGTTATTTTAATTTTTCTCAAATTATCTTTAATGACAATAGATTCCATACCCACGTGTCATTTATAAGTAAAAATATGTTCAGTTTACATTTTTGTAGTACCAAAAACAGGTGTATTGATATATAAAGCTTTTGTAAATATGTTATGCTACACAGATAGATAAAGCGATGTGTGATGATATTGAAATAGCTATATCACAGCATACAATCTAAAATGGAATATAGATGTTATCCAATAAAGGTTATAAATTTTATTCTAGCTACAGGATTTAAATATGTGATACATACAGTTCAATTTAAATGTTTGAAATCCTTTTGAGATTTTTGAGTTTTCTTGTCATACAGTAATATTTATATGTAGCTATTCTATGGCTTCGAAACTACGGTATCATATCTCGAAACTTTGCAATTTAGATATTTATATCATAGTCTTACATTATGCGTAAGGATTCAAAAATGCAAACCACATATATACTGAAACATATCAACTTTTCTATCCTTGAACATGTGTAAAAATCAATGCACCATCTGAAGGCATCTTCAGCAATGTGAACATTTGATACATTTTTTTATTCTTCAGAGTCTGATATTACTTGAATAATAAATTGGGTATGGAACTTCAATAATGAATATCAACAAATAAACTTACTTTTGTTTACTGCAGTATTAATGGTTGGCTAAATTAACAAAAGAATTATATAAATTTAGCAATTCCAGTTGGAATAAATTTGTTAAAAATGTTTTATTCATGGATTTATACCATGATAATTAAAGTAATCGTGATACTTTTATCATTTATTTTATTTCTATTTTATGATATTCACGTCAGTACCTCAGAAGCAAAATCGTTTATTTTCAATGGAAATTACATTTTGATGATTGCATAAATAAACAATTATTGTTTGTTGATTAAATATCAGATGAAATCTGAAAAAATTTCCACAAAATCTAGTACTTATCCTATTTTGAGCTCTATTTTAGCTTTTCCTGAATAATGAATATTTATGTTTTCAGTACATCAGCGATTTTGCTTCTACACTAATATGTACGAATGAGGATACAATTACGTAATTTGTTATATGTGGTGCAAATTTAAATTATTTCTGACTATTCCGATAGATATGTTTACGTTTTGTGATTATGAAAGTGTCTAAATGTTTAAAAATGCTCACACTCCACTCACCGGGTCGGTATATCAATATTTTAATATTCTTCCTATATTTCTTGGTCTGAGGGAGGAATGCAGCGACAACAAAAATCTTCATGTTAAATAATATTTCATTTTAAATTACCATTATAGAGAGACGCACACGCGCATAGGGCGTCGTCCCTCATCTAATATATATATATATATAAATTTGTTTTAATTTAAATTTAGTTTAACATCTTAGTTTATATTAATGTATCACACGCACGCGAAAATTCTGAATGGAAAACTGGCGGCAAAAAACTTAGTTGCTAGTAATTTTCATCATGTACACAGAGAGAGAGACATTTTAAAAATATAATAATTATCACTTTCGTTATTTTTGTTTGAAACATATTGGCGGGTCGGCGACGCCCATCGACACATGTTGTCGATTTCCTTAAACTCTAAATGATATTGGAAGCATTTCGTTATTATTCACTTAACCTAATGGCAATACAATCAATCGACGAATTAAGTACACGCCGGGGGAATCCCCGATAGTCTGCGCAAAAGTCTGTTAGGCCATGAGGCTTTCCACATTGTCTGTCTGTCCAAGAATCACTCACTACACAGCTAGTTCACACTAAATAGTTTTTGTGTATATAATAACATTATTTTTTATGTCCTGTTCATAATTAGATGGGCATTAAACGATAACATATGTAATGCATAATCTTGAAAATTACTACCATAAGTCACTCTCATAACATGTATTATTAATTCATTACCATGTATTTATTGTATTAATACGTGTCAATTAAAGACCGTAAACTGAACACAAATCCTCTGATAACTAATATTTCAGAGTTTGACTGTTTCATTCAGTTTGTATACTGACATCTTTGCGTTTCAAAGTAAAATTGCTAGTGAAAGTGTTTTCTCATTCAGATGACAAAAACATAATGAATAAATGTGTTGAGTGTGCAAATTTTTTTTTCTATGTATTACTAGACAATATATTGAAACAAAAGAAATGGCAAGATGTCATAGAATAATGATATTTTAGACATGGCAGTATTGCTTGATATTATGGAATGACCTGAGACAGTATATTCTTAATGGAAAGTATGCTATTACTTTTCGTCATTATTATGCATGTACAATATTATTATCTTGTATTAGGCCCTCCTGCCACATGTATTCTAAAAATAACACTACCGGCTTTTTCGCAATTGATAGTCTCTCCATTTATATTTCCAATGACACTGCAATCCGCTTTCATTAACTGGACACCTAGGACACCTGTTGAGGCGGGACGATCGGTCATGTGGCTGCAAAGTCTAGTTTGTCCCAAGAAAGATGCGGTGGGGGTCTGGGCGGGGGGGCAGTTCGAGGAGCGCGAGGGGGGCCACCCAACAGAGGATCACACTGCGGGACAGCATGACTCCATAAGCTGTCTAACCACTCGTCCATGTCCATGGCTTCACCCGCTCCGCTCTGTTGATTGGTCCCCGAGCAATCAGCCTGGCCAAAGTCCATGGACTCCAATCCCTCTAGATCCAGGCCGAGCTCTTTCAAGTCTAAGCCATCGTGTGCTTCTTCACCCAATAGTCGTTCTAAATTGAAACCCTCATCCATACGACCCTGGTCTCTATCAGCGGATTCGCACATCACAACTGATTTCTGTGAGGGTTCTTCCGAGAGCAACTCTGTTTTGTACATATCACTCATTACCGAATTTGTTGAATGTTCACCAACCATACCAGGATAAGATGGAGCCTCGTGATGGTGATCTTCCACCATTTCTTCATCTCCAAAGAGTTGATGTCGGTCCACCACTGAATCCGGTTTGGGAGGCGACAGGTGATTTTCATCCGACAGTACGGACAAAGGACCATAATCAGCATCACGATCATGACTCATGAGGGAATCACCAATGTCGTGACGCATAGAGTCCATGCTGTTTTCATTAATCAGATCATCGAGAATACTACTCTCATCAATGTGATCTCCAGGACTGCCACCATTCAGCAATTCTTGGTGGAAATTATCTTGATGATGGAGGATGATGTTAGGTTCTATTTTATTAATTTGATAGTGATTTATATTTTCACCGGTTGATTGGCTATCCATGTCATTATGATTGACAATTTCCTCGTGAGGACTAGTATGATTTGCAAAATGATGTATAACATCCTGATGACCATCAAGCGACTCCCGTTTGATATTCATCATGGACTCCTCTTTAATGGTCATTAAGATCTCTTGTAAATCCCCTCTATCACCACCAATTTCAACATGAGTTTGCTGATTAAGCTCATCTGACACCATTCCGCTTTCTGACATGAATCTAGAATTTTGATTAATAACATCTTGAGAATTGAGATGAGGAATCTGCGCAGCAGATGCAGGAAGCTCCCCATTCTTGATAAGAATTTCTAAGACATCATCGACAGTTTGGCTTTGGACAGCAGGTGGAGGCGTTGGTGTGCACTGCGGTAAAGGTGGAGGAGGGGGAGGTTTATTCCTCGTTGCTTCTTCATACTGAGGCGGAGGATTAGATGGCAAAATTGTAACGGGAACAACTTTGACACCATTTAAAACCAGCCCAACATTTTTCTTTCCATTTAGACCATTTAGACCATTTAGACCATTTAAACCATTTAACCCTTCAAGACCATCTTTTAAGGTGAACATTTTCAGACCATCGGTTCCCGTTTGGGTAGCAATAAGTTGGAGAAGACGATCTTGATTGGGCTTAGGCGAAAGCATATAGCGCAAAGGCTCTGGAGATGGAGCAACAGCAGGAGGTGGTGGAGGAAGAGACGGGCCTGGACTATGCCTCCTTTGAAACTCTCGATGCTCTTGCTGTCTCTTTTCTGCAGCAGCCGTACTCTTTCCCTGCACCGCCTGAAGTGCTTGCAATTGTTGTATATGCAGTGCCAATTGATGGGACTGTATCTTTGCTTGTAAATGATGCAGAGCTAGCTTGCGACTATTCCGGGCATCCTGAGGAGGCTCTTGCCTGTTCCCACCTTGTTGCGCCTGAGCTCTGATTTGCTGCAACTGAAGTTGGGATTTATGCAATTCTCTTTGCAGTTCTTCAATTTTTCTCTGTTGATCACGGACAATGTCATCACCCGTAGGAGTGACTGCTTCTGGAGGACGCGGAGTAGGTGGCTGGGACTCAGAATCCATAGCTTCAGTCTGGCTTTCAGGAGATGTGACAGGCGATCGCATCATCCTCCCAAGAGTGTCCCCAGCTTCACTGGTTCTATCTCGAGACTCTTCTGACGCACTAGAAACTCCTGAGTCTGAAATGAAAGGCCGGAGACGTTCTATAAGATGAGGCTTGGCCCCAGATACAGGAAGATTTCTCCGCTTCAGTTCTGCTTTCAGATCGCTCACTTTCATATCCTCCAGTCGGCTTGGAGGAGGCGGCGGTGGAGGTGGTGGTGTTGGCACCTGAAAATACCACAATATGTGAGATAAATATCAAAATTCATATCAAATATAAATTATGAATAGAAAAAATCCGCATAAAAATTATTCACAGTGAGTGCAATAATCTATACTAACCTGATGTGGATGTGCCGATGATGAAGATTCCGGAGAATCAGGAGGCAAGCTCGGCGAAGGTGATGCTACCATATGCGCATGCTTATGAGGCGCCGGCAGTATCAACTGAGGATACTTGTGCTGCCACTCCAACTGCCACTGCAAGAATAATTGCTGTTGTCTGAGCAGCAATTCATATGACGTCTCCCCTTGCGCCATCATCCCAGGAGGAGACGAACTCTTATGAGCATTCGGTGGACCCTTATACTCATGAAACTTGATAGTTCTCGCCTTGGGAGCAGCTTTTGATTTTGATTTTTTTCTGTTCTTGTCTTTGCCCGGCGCGTCAGAACGCTGCGCGTGCGATTGAGTAACAAGCAACGGCGAAGGCACCGGTCTCGGAGTGATAGGAGCGGGAGGCGAGGCGGCTGAACTGAGAGGCGAAAGTGTAGATGTCGATGACGTCACACTGACGGGACTGGGCGCCAAAGGCAAGAGTGTAGTATGGCAGAGATCTACGAGGGAGATAGCCGGCGGCGGGAGCACGGCATGAAAATGCACAGGGGCCGAGGTCACAACGAGGGCCGCAGGAGGACTCAGTGAAAGCTGAAGAGGCGGAGAACCTTCTTCTGCCGGCGAGTCTTCGTCGGGTCCTTGGTAACTACTAGGATGCTCTGGTCTTCGGAGTGCTCCTTCACATGTCGCTTTAAACGGTACGAGACCTTCTTTTACAGCCCTTTCGATGGGCTCATCTGTATGGAGGATATTTTTCTGTATGAGTTCTAGCGGTCCAGGTCTGTGAGATAACTGATCGTTCAATTGATCCGCAAGTCGAGCTTTTTTCAGCATCCGCTGTTTCTCCGCTAGACTAGGATCGACATGACCTTCCTATAAAACACAAAAACGTTCATCACTACATGCACTTGAAAGACGAGTGTATAGAATAATCAATTCATTGCGAGATAACGCTTACAACATTTACCAACTTTTCCAATTAAAGAAAAGTAATGAGGATATATGTACCTGTTGTTGTAGTATGTGTCGTCTTTCAAGTTCTTGTCTATCAGGGCGTTTCTGGATCTTTGCTTTGAGCAGGTCCCCAGTTTTGGCCCTCTCCAGTTGCTTTCTCTGTTCGTGGAACGCCGGCGGCGTTTTTAATGCTGTAATTAAATAATTAGGCATTGAAAAAATTATGTTATATAAACGGCAAGCAAAAAAAATCATGGATAATACCAGAATTATCAAAAATCTGAAGAGTTATTTAGAAACTCAGACTTGACTTAAAGTCGAAGTCGTCAACTAAACGTAGTTTGTGAAATGGCATTCAAATCCTCTCAAATAAATACTATTGAATTTAATGGCTTTTAAATGAGCTTTTCCTAATTTTTGATATCGTAAACGTAATTCAAAATTTGACGGACGGACGATTTATATTTGTATGTCCATCGTTAATGCGGTTATTATTATCCATCCGGGACCTGTATGTAACAATCAAGATACATCTGGCGAAAAACTATCAACACTATTTAAAATTGTAGATAATGTCAATAAGCAAAAACTGAGAAACCAAAAAGCGTCCCTCGGCGAATTTAATTTCTTACTGCCATCCTCTGACGACTGAGTGACGATGATTGAAGTCAGCGCACAAAAAATACTAAAAGAAAACGTACATAGACATTACCGTTGACATAACAATTGCCAGAAAATGCGGTGCATATTAATAGTATCAAAAGTGTTTATTTAGCGAACAAACGGTGCGAGAAAAAACGGACAAATGGCTCGGTCACAGCGTCGCGGCGGCGCCGACCACACCGACGCTAAAGCTTCAGTTAAAAAACACCAGTCGAAGCAGACTAATCACTCGGTTTATTTTTTTATATGTCTTCGGATGGGATCTGCTTTTCTCAAAATTACAGACAATATACATAATATTTACAAAACACATGATGTGTTCAAAACACCACCATGGATCAGTGAAGAAAATGGAGAGGAGCATCTAGTACTCACAATATAAACTAGGAGAAGCTATCAAGTTCAATAATTTATATATTTTCAGGATTATAATACAATAAAACGGGACTGTTGACTTATACTACTGCGCAATAGAACTAAATAATAAATAAACATCACAGTATCGTTTTCCAATGGCAGTGAAGCTTTTAGTTTACATCCTTGTTCCGCTGCCAACGCATCAAAATCGTCTGTATGAATAACGTTTTGCAAGAATAAATAATGTTTTTGTTTAAATGATAGATCTTTTATTATTATTTTTTATACCATGCTCGCTCCCAACGTGGAGTATATGGAGCCACACAGAGTGAAGATACCCACTCCGAAAGGGGAGTATATGAATCTACACAATGTGAAGACGTCTTGATATGATTATTTTTCACGAGAATCGTTTTTCAGGCAAATTCCTCAACCTAATAGGCATCCAGTGCTGTTATTTTTAGAATTTTAAAATCCGACAGATGGGGAATCGAACCTGCATTCCCCGGATTGCTCGGCGTGCACGCTACCATCTACGCTAATTAATTTTAATAATAAGCATATTAAATACGCGGTACTGTGCTAAATAGTAAGCGAGGTCAATCAAATATATCGGCTATCCAATATTGCTTGTCGCAATATAGTATTATATGATTTTGAACATGGGGTTCGTATTTTTCCAGGAGAGACTCCAAGGTCCGATGGCAAGAAGACGAAGATATAACGTCTATCTATCTATTGTTACGGCGCTCCGAGATGAAATATAACGAAACAATCACGAGCCATCTCTACTCGGCATCGCGGTAATAATAATAAGAATAATAATAGTAATAATAATAAAGGCCGAGAAGATGAGTGGTAAACAAAATTCCTGCCTCGTAATCGGCGGAGTCCGCCCACATCACATGTTGCCTGTCCCCTTTCCCCGCCGCGCGTTGCCGGGCGACGCCGAAAAACAGCCAGCGAACCGGCGTCCGATTTTCCGCAACACCGCCGTGAATTTTGAACGTCTCAAAGTGACGTTTCTTGATAAGTCAAATTAAATTGTGTCTAATAATTATGTCAATCATACTAAGATGTGCGATCATTGATTCAACGGGTTGATTTTAGGACTATAATAAAGCAGCGCTTCTCAAGCTTTGACGTGACTAAGGCATGTCTCAATAAATTTAACTGATGAAAAATGTACATAAACAAAATCCTTATATGCAATACACCAGTGCTCCGCAACCACTGTGCTAGCGGGGTGAGCCGCGATGCGATGCTGGATGTGCCGAGGCGCATTTCTTTGATTTTATGAAAACATGAGAAATGCGGCATTTCCCACATTTTTTTCTTGTTTTCGAAATTTCAGAAAAAAATGACAAGTGTGATGTGAAAGATAAAAGGTTGCGGAGCACTGCAATTCAAGACAGCATTTTATTATTTCTCATATTTTGAAATTAAATTTTGCTCAACACAAGACAATACACGTGTACAACATTCTGCCACAATACGCAAACTACACCTATGATACATCATAATAGTATACTTCGATATCTTCATATCTCACTACAATACTATCAAGGCGATCTTTATGACAACACACGTTCATGTAATGTGTTTAATCATTTGCACACGACAATCACCACCATCAAGACGAAAGCCTTCTCATTAATATAAATTCCAAATAACGTCTCCAAAGTATCCAACTAAAGTGGCCACGTGATCATCCCTATCATCCCGCCGAATGATAATTGATATCTGCTATTTGCCCTACCCGTTTCTATTCGAGTTTGAGATATTTAATAAAAATTTTATAAATACTTCTAAATAAAATCAATTTATATACGCAGACATATTAAAAATAATGTATTCCCTGAATATTGCATTAAGTATTTTTAAGCCGAAATATTGAAATAAATCACGCTACTTTTGAATGAAGAAATATATTTTCATTACAGTATATATAGAAGTAGCTTCCAAAAGTCTGCTTCAAAAATAGAATGTAAATTATTTGGAAAGCGAAAATAAAACATGTAACACATTTTCGCAATACAATTTAAAATAAATCAGATGTAATAAAAAAAAATAACGGTGACAAGGAGCGGTCCGTTTTGATGACTGGCCGACGTATAACGACTTGCTATAGGACGACGCATAAAGACAGAATTATTACAGAAACATCTCCAAAATATAAAAACATCGTTCTGCATATATTTGATGTATAAAAAAAAAACATTTATTTTACTCAACATCTGCACTAAATATAAATGATTATTTTCATACTAAGTAATTAAAAAATCAAGCATTAATTATTATTAAGAGTGTGACGGATAGGTATGAATAACTTTTATATTTTTTCTATTTCATCATACTAGACTTGACCGGTCGCTTCTAGAGTACACAGTTGCACAGTTTATCCGGTGACATAAATTCAATTATTAGTCGCATGAAACATACAAGTATTTACCCACCCGCATAATATAAAATATCTCCAATAGTATAAATAAAATAGACAACCGTTTATATTTAATCTGAATTTTAATATTGATGGTGAGAATCGAACAGCGATTATAAAGAGCGCCCAACCAATTCAAGCGAATCCCAAATTTTATATATCAGCATAAATCAGTAATAGAGCTGAAATAATTTGATCATCAATGAAATGAATAGAGTGAAAATATTTTGTTGTTTTTGTAACTGAATAAATCCAAAGTGTACAGCGAAATTTTCATGAAACGTTCTTAGAAGGTATGCGATTGGACTTTATCCATATGCGTCGATTCGATTAAAGCTCATAGTGCGCCGGCGACGTCGCTTACGCAATAAGCTTCGCCAAGTCGACACGTACTGATATTATTATTATTTCATTGGAAGCAGCGTCGCGGCGCCGAGTTAGAAAACTGACGTTTACTCATTTTCCTCCGCGAGAAGAGTAAACACGGCGAGTTTCCTAAGTGTTCCACATTTTATTTATAGAGTGTCAGCCGAACGCGTTTTTTTACACAGCGCTCCGTGATTATACCGCGGTGAGGGTCTTCGGTGCCGAGATCCCGCAATCACGGTTAATTTTTTTTATCCCAATACTCCGGGATTGACTAGGTCAATACACTATTCGAAACTACATCATTTATATTTAAAATCACATATCATAATTACAGACAGATAAAGATACATTAATCGAAAAGAGCGATTGGTTTCTAACGAGATTTTAAAAAATAAAGAACTAATGGACTTTAAATATTATCGTATAAGACTGGTCCAGTGAATTCAAGATAGGTTTGCTTATTTCAAGTGGACATTCTAACTACGGTATTGGAAGGGTGCTTGAAGGACATAACCGGCAAAATTATAAGAGGTATTCCACGCTAAAACAGCTATCTAACGGGTGTGGAGACAAACGAGCTCGTACATATAGAATCTAAAGATTTTTCAATCAGCTATTCGTTTTTAGTACATTTTATAAATATCGTTTTATTAAATTCAGATGAACTACTACAAGTACTGCATATACCAGAAATATTACATACATCTGCTTGCAAGTATGATAGAGGAGCGGAACTAAATTTGGTGTGACGTTTGATACGGTATTGAAATATTACCGGAATTGGAAAATTTACAGAAGCCTCCAAGCCTCCAAGCCCTGAGAGGCAAAATGGAACGCCAAAAAATGGACAATACTTATCTTAACTCATCAAGATGACAAACGTGCCATTTGGCAATGGAATCTAAATATTTAACACCAAAATGAAAGATTCAAGATATTGTAAAATAAATATCCGTCCGCAGTAAGCAGTATTAACAAATAATAACCATAAGAATAACTTTTTAAATAAAAACCAGTAACTTTTCGGAATTCTTTGCTTGTACGGTATTTTTCGCCATGTCCGCCACAAATATGGAACATATGAATCTAAAAACTTTGTACTGGATGCTAACTTTTTTTTTTTTTTTAAGTTAACATATCTTTGTGAAATAAATTTAATTTTTACTCTTCTTATTCAATTGCAGATTTAAAAAAATATATATTCATTATTAATCAGTGTGATAAGTATAATACTAATAAGGAAATGAGTACATTTGTAATATTTTTTATTACACGTACATATATTGACGTAGGATCTCAATGTAAAAGATTCTAATCTCTATAAGGACATTGTATAATATATCAATCGAAATAATCAATCCCCATATAAACTCATAAACAATTATGGTGTTGAATTAAATGAAAACTATATCCAAGCATCATGAATATTTTTCCAATCTCGCGAAGTAAAAAACTTAACGTATATTCTTAACCCTTTCCAGTTAGCGTCATGTACATATGACATTAAAAAACAAAGGTTTTTAGATTATTTTGTCAGCAAAAATAACAAAATTCACTCGTTTTTTTTTTTTATTTTTCCAATCCAAGTCCCGCGTCATGTCGATTTTAACAAAATTATATGAGTCACGCAATTAAAGTCAAATTAGACACCAAGTTACTTTGAGCAATATGCGTATCGTGCCATGAATCATTCTGACAGATTTTTTTGCAAAATAATAGCGGTGGAATTTATTAACGCCTGATTCACTTAGTATGACGTGTTTAAAGGCTCCGGCATCCCATTTAGGGTGGACTTATTTATTTTTACACAACTTATAGTTATTAGGAATATTTTATGACCGTTCGCAATTAACGATTCGGTAAAACAACCCAGTGCGGAAGGGGTTAAGGAAAGTACCAGAGCCGTCGTATCGCCTACATTAAGACATAATAAATGTTATGGATAGTTCCAGTAAAGACGCGCTTTACGGTGAAAATGTTCTAATAATAGCGAGTGACACCAGATTTGAGATTAGTCGAGAGTGGGCCGCTTTCGTATAATACAACTTTAGTTAGAACATATTCAAATAATACGCCAAGTCGACTCTGCTCGGACAGAAATAAATGTTGTTAAAAAACGCGATTGTTTTCCTATCAATTAATAAGAAACGCATAATACCTACCATAAAAATGAAAGTTTAGTAACGGATGTATTTCAAATTATGGCATATTGCGATAATTCATCATTCGTCTTATACATAGCATATTTTTTACAGTATCGAGACTTCCAACAGAATTGAGCTCCAGGAGTTGGTAAAGCAACATTTTTTCTGCAACTTCTAAAATCTCATTGAGATAACATTTTTTTTTTATATGTTTCGTTGATTATTACTTCGTTTTCAACCACTAATCTCTTGGAGACAAATTCAGCTTCCCTTGTGGACACTCGATTCTTCCACGTGTAATATGCGAATATTTACTTTTTGTACTAAGTTACTTTCCAATAGAAGCAACAGTTTAGCAAATGATAAAAGAAGAAATGATTCAAGAGAGTACACAGACTTTGGTGTGTAGCGTGGTAAGGAATAATGCGTGATGGTCATAGCATCCAGAGATGGTTAAACAATAACATACGTGAGTAATGCTGGAATATTTTTTAAGCCATGTCCGCTTTTTCAGTTGCTAAATTTAATAAGCATTCATTTCTGAATTCTGAATTTTTTTTAATCCATCAGATGTGGGAATTGAGCTCGCATTCACCGGATGCGAGGCACGCATGCTAACCTCTACGCTACTAGGGATTATAACAACACTCAGCATAATATCCAATAGCAATTATCAAATCAATCTCCGGGAGATAAAATCATAACTGGAGAAGTCTTAATACATGATGGTATCCAAAGGATAGTAAACAAATTACATTCAATAATGATAACGACATAATATTATATAATATTATATAATATGATAAGAAATGTTAATGAGCTTTTAGTTTAATATAAATAATATCGTGGCAGCTAATTTAGTGTTCTCGTAAATTTAACACAACCAAGGATCACTGATCACGCCCTTTGGGATAGCGCAATGCAACAAACCTTCGACGCGGTTATACGTAACCAACGACGCCACAACGGCAATAATTCATTATTTCATTCGAATACTTTACATGACATTGATTATGCAGTAAAATAATTAATTTGCATTCTACTGCCAAATTTATTACACCGTGGTAAATAAAACGAATGTATTGTCAATTAATTCGCGTGGGTGTCTCCTGAGCATACGTAAAATATGACATTTTCCGAACATGACGTAAACTCTATTTATTGTTTAAATTTTAGTGGATTTTTTATGCAGCTATGAGATTCGAGCCGGCGATTCTCAATGTCGACCACTCAACTACTGTGTGCAAGAAATCGTTAATTTCCAAGCAAAATTTCCAACAAGAGATAATATATATTGAAATATGTTGTATTAGAGTTAAATAAATGGTTCACTATTACTACTAATGAATCTGCATGCATGCACTCATATACACGGAATACACAGCTTTTTTCAATTCTTCTTGCACAAGAAATCAAAATCTTTATTTCCGTAGCGCTCAGCTGTTGCAAACATTTGACCTTTTGATTAATCAATAGAAATTGTGACTTACGTGGCATGATTCCCTGCGCGACCAGCTGATTCAGTGGTCTCCGCAGCATCAATTTCACCTTCAGTGCTGTAATATAAAAAAATAAACATAAATTAATTATAACAAGCATTCAATTTAAATATTCTGTATTAAAAGTATGATATAATATATAATTAAATCGTATTCGACTGTATTTTGGCATTTAAATAAAACTATCGTAAAATTAGTATTTAGCATAGATATGTTCTCTTTGTCCAGATGACATCATCTCCCACATTATGAGTAATTATAACAGGAACTTTAGTAAAAACTACATATAAATTACCATACAATGAGTAAAGAAAGCTGAACTGGGTGTAAATCAGGGTTTCCCAAACTATGTTCCACTGAACCGGAGTAGGTATTCCGCGACAATTTGGAAAGGCTTTATACACTGCAACACATTCAATGATCGTTTACTTCATATTGAAAGGCGAGTGATGATCAATCGACTGATGTTTATGATGGCTTATCTAGGAGTTTTTTTTATCAAGAGATGGGGTATATTATTTTTACCTGAGCGGCTGACAAGTCTAGTAAGTTTAACGGCAGTTGCCGAGATTGACAACTGTTGGCCGCGCTAATAAATTTTGTTCATGAATCTGATAAAAAACGGCTTGAAAATACGTTTTATTCATATTTTATGTTTATATTGTATTAAAGTTTTATATTTTTAAATAATTACTAAATAAATAATGTTTTTATTTTATAATTTTTTTAAATTTTAAGCGTTCCCTTAAAATTGCCGGGTTTGCGAAGTGTTCCAATACAGAAAAAGTTTGGTAAACCCTGGTGTAAATAATGCTGTGAATGATTCCGAACCGCATCGCCAGAAAATAATAAGAAGAATATAATACATAATCGTCAAATTAGAACAAAGCGTTGTCAACTGATAAAAACAGACTAGTCCTTGAACGAGTTGTTTTGACGTGTTATATTTTTTTAAACAGTTAATTGGTTATGACAACGATATCGTCTATGATATATAAGTTAGGCTCTTCTGTCGTTAAAGTTGCGAAAAGAAAATCGGGGATGACGGCGCCCAGTCGCCAAGTAGCTCGAGCCAAAAAATCACCAAGTGTGTAATTATTAATATTATATTCGCAATATTGTCGCACCGAGCACAGCTATAGCGACAGCTGCATGATTTTTGACAGAGATATATTATCAAAAAAAGTTTTCTTTAGACGGGAAGGTATATTGTAAAATTTAAAGAGTGCGGAAAAGTTGCAAGCTGTCCCTGTCAAGAAAACGTAAACATTAACCC
Organism: Rhyacophila evoluta; assembly: GCA_022683975.1. Lineage (NCBI taxonomy): Eukaryota > Metazoa > Arthropoda > Insecta > Trichoptera > Rhyacophilidae > Rhyacophila > Rhyacophila evoluta. Next base: position 8,191 of record JAGVSQ010000685.1, on the reverse strand, counting down.
TGACGTATGGAGACATAATCAAAAACGGTATTCGCATTTATTCCGCGATGGAATCGAGCAAGATTAGTCAGGATTCTCATGTCTACCTTGTATAATGAAACGGTAAGATATATTTAGCATCGAAACACAATAAATATTGTGCTACACCGAATGGACAAGATTTTAAGATGTAGGAGAATACATGTATTGATTGGTATAAACTTGAATCTATAAGGCATTTAAATTGTAAAATGTCATGGAAAATACAATACAATGTTTATTCCACAGTTTCGTACTCGATATTATAAAAACCACAATTATAATAGGCTAAGGGCTCACATCAAATGTGAGCAATCCAAAGCGTAGATACACTAATCAAACTTTCCTGCGTGTCATGCCCTAGACGAAGTGTTAGGACCTAATATACAATGCAATAAACGCGAATAGGATTTAGATGATAAAAAATAAGATAAATTATGAAAATGGGATACTGATGGAATATAAAATTATAAATGAAATTTGCATTGATTGAGTCTTACCGGATACGATATGTGATGAAGTTGAATTGACTGATTATCAAATATTCACGGATATAGATGCAACAAAACGGAAGGCAATATCAAAGTAAACAGAAGTGTCTAGTCACCATATCTTACAAGGGTGTGATATTGCCATTGTTCACTGAAAAATAATACAACGGCGCGACAAAATTATCATTCACTCATCCCACAACAGTCCCATTCCGTTACTAATAAGCTCATTTCAGGATACCGAAAATCTAAAGTGCACACTCATCCGTCCCAAAATTTTCACTCACTATTGCTGTCAACATTTAAAGAAAAACACGCAAAAAAGCACACTGACTGTTCTTACAATATATCAGACTTGGAAAAATTCTTTAAAAAATATTCTTTTACCGTGAATAAGTGTATTTATTTCTGTATAATTTAATATGCAGGCCCATTCGGGAAATGAATAACTCTGTGTGACGCAATAGGAAAATATATTGGCTAAAACGCATATTAATACTTAAAAGAAAGATCGTGATATCATTGCGATAAAAAGACCAGCTCAAAAGTACGAGTATGATATTATATAAAGATAATAACTAGGTAACCACATTAGGGAAAAAGTGGTTTTTATCATATACTAGAGTTGTTTGAAGCCACAATAATATAAGAGAAGAGATAAAATATCAAATCATATTATCAGAAAGCTTTTATTGACTTTATAAGAACTTCAAATATATCGACTATCCGTTAAACTGAAATCCTCAAACAGTATGAACACCGCACACGAAGCATGAGCATCTACATTCAGTTTTTTTCGGATATTACTGTTTTAATGTTTATCCATAATAGAGTGTGCCATATTTCCAATTTCAAATAGAATTAATATTGGTGATACTAATAAACAGCTTTTAGTTTAATAACTTAATCCAACAAGGATAATCAACGATGTAGTGGAACCAGGGCGCAGCCTTGGCATTTCTTCTCGAAACAGAGTACCACCCTGCTACTTTCTTGACAAGGAAGTTACTTTTCAACATTTATTCAAACATTCGAACTATTTACTGACATTCACAAATATTTTCATGGATATAATGAAAATAGGATTCAATTAAATACCGACTGATACTTTTTATTTGGGACTAACCCACCGAGGTGATAACAATAAATGAGATAAAGTATATTTGTCTATCGGAAAAACATTGAATTTAACATCGAAACTTTAGGTCACTACTATGAATCTATATGAATGAAGTGAAATAAGCATTTTTATTCAACATACGAAAATAAATAATCATTCGAGATTGAATAAACTTTTGGATGTTTAGAAATAGTATAGGCAAACATTAATGAGACATTACATATAAACAGAAAAAAATGACTCCAACAGACCTGTTTGAACATTGTAGTCATGAAATTCTCCACGACATGAAAATCGACGCTGCAAACAGGGCATTTTGTTGTGTATTCTAGATTTACTTAAGACACTGTATTATTTTTAACACTCGGAGCAATCGCTTACTTCTCATTCCGGGAAATGTACATTTTTCAAAAATCATGCACAATGTATGCTGCAGAAGATTAATAATATTCAATTAAATTTCAGTCGGATTTATTTAGTTATTAGTTGCATGTGTTGTTTTCCCACTAGTCATCAAGAATTCCGATTGAAATAAGCATCATCAATTTTATTGACATGGTTCAATTAATTAACATGTACAACATATAGTTCTGAATACATTGAAAATATGTTATCAGCATATCACGAGATCAGAACACTTGTTTTCGACCGGATGAAGCTAGGCCTAAGTGTTAAACTCGCAAAGACATACGTATCCAAGCATTTTACAATGTCGAAGCACAACTTAAACTGCATTGTAAATACAATCCACGTACAAGCGAAGAGCAATGAACGCTGTCAAAAATTTTAACCACGTGCTTTAAAATGCAATTTAATACCGACATCCTTCCGTGTATTCCCGATACAATTGCGCGTTGTCAAAATAAAGCAACGGTAAAATATAACGATATAAAATTTTATTATTATCGACTGATCACACAACCTTTCAAGTGATATTTTGTATGGAGGATGGCAAATTAAAGATGTATTTTAACAATATTTAAATAATGTACATTTAAATGATAATACACAATAAAAAGTTTTATCGGTATCCATTTCACCCATAACACCATTATTAAAAATACTAAATAAATCGCTAAGTTTTTAGTAATCTAACACTGCTTTGAACTGTTAACTCAAAATTTTATAAAGGCAATTTAATAATTATAAAACACTGAGTTAATATTATAATAATTTTTTTTTTTTATTATTAACAGTGTACAAATTTAATTATATTATAATTTTCGTTGACAATAATTAACCAACTACAAGAACCACATCACTGCTTTCGCGTAAAATGCTACACAATTGACTTTTATTGCTCGAAGTAACTTTTAATTTCTCACTTAGATAAAGTTATCACTTGCGAAAAGCGATAGATAAAAACACGTTGCATTTGAAATCAATTGTTAAAAAAACACCCTCGATCTGCACTACACAGTATCAGTTTTTAAAATTTCGATATCAAACCGCTCTCCATTCATCCACGAGGAAAAATAGCACACTGAAAAAAATATTGACAGCAATGTCATCAAAGGCCATTGCATTATCGTAAATCGTTTCGTCACAAATGATTGTTTATTAGCTGGCGCAAACCTCGGAAGTGCGATATGGCAAATGGAATTTTAAAAAATATATTGCCGATGAGTTCGGAAAAATGTATTAGGATGCATCGCGTACTTCGCGCATAGCGGTCTCTGACAGTCGACTACGTGACGTGTCATCTCTGAGTTATCAGCCAAGAGACATTTCGCAAATCGTAATCTTGCTATATTAACGAATTAACCTCAATTTCAACTTTCAATAGTTTATATGAATCAAAAGTTGAATAACGTTTTTCAATTTTCCAGGTGTTATAACATGATCTCCCAGACATATGTCACATTAGCATCTAGGAGTAGAGTTGTAACGCATACGACATAGAGGTGAACGACTTCATGAGCATACAAAGATGATCAGCTGTGCACCAGAAATAGCTGCGGAATTACATCGCCGCGGTCCATCGAGACTGCGTTACCAGGTGGGATCGCGAGATAACATATAGCTAACTTAATTACTATCACGGTCAATGTGACACACTAATATGCTAATTTATGAAATATATGTATGGGAATCAAAAACCGAAACAATGAGCCTTTCGCTTATACACATTTCTATCAAATTTTGTTCATTCTTCTCTGGAGCCAAAAACCATGCGACAACAATAATTTAAATTAAGGACACAATAAGTTATACTACTATAATATTGGGCATGTCCAGAACAATTGAAGTACCGGGACCTATCTCGCAAAATACCGATTGTAATTTGAACGTCGCATCAATCGTGTTGTATCATAGTAATTTGTTTCATAAATGTCATCACCGTTGGTGACAATCAAACCATTAAAAAGAATATTCTGAGATTTTCATTGTGATCGTTTTGCTTTTGCTGCATAGAATGCTTTCAGAGACTAGTCCATCTTTTTCCAACTTCCACGTAACACTTCAGCATAAATTCATAAGGGTTAAACTTACATTCTTTATTCTTGTCCATGGCTTGCTGCAGAGGGGTGGCGTCGACGGTGACGTGTGAGGAGTTCGCAGAGCGGGGTGACGCTGTAGGCAGTGGCGGCGGCGGGGGAGGGGGTGCGGGAGGGGCGGCTGGCGAAGGCGCAGCGCCCGCCATCGCCCGCGGCAGGGGCTGCGGTTGAGGGGGCGTCTGCTGGTGCTGCGGCAGGAACCACTCCGGGTAGATAGCGCTCAGCGTCTCGACGAGGTCGCGGTCGAGCGTCACCCGCCACGACCCGCCGCTCTCCTCCGACGCTGAGCTGTGCGTCGACTCTGCAAACAATCAATAAGACAATTAGACATCGACAAATTAAAAAACAATAAATAAATTTAATTCGATGAGTAACGACATAAAATAACGAATATTTTTTTTACCATATCCGCTGCGAAAGTGGAATATATGGATGTCCACAATACGAAGATATTCAATTCATAAAATATCCGCAATCAATAAGTCTCATCGTGATATTTTTTTCGCGTGAATTAATTATCAGCCAATTGCCAACGCGTCTAGTTAAGAAAGGTTTTATAATATCGGGTCTTAAACAATCTAAAATGAAACTAATAACATCTTCATCGAATCGCAGATCGAGCGTCAATGAAAAAGCTTCCACAAGAAAACATGATAATACACTGTCGATAAATGAGAATAATCATTTAAAACAAATTTTTCAACGATTAGATATCGTTTAGTCATTTCGAAAACATTGAAAATGACAGGACAACAATACGTTGATTGATAATGCTAATGAGTGATGATGACGAGTCGAAATAAGGAGGCTGGCGGTACGAAATAAAAATCATTACTGCGTCGCGGATATCGACAAGAATTATGCTAATCCGCAATCGGTCAGTGGGCGACGGTCTGCGAGGGCGGGTAAGCCTCGTCCGCCCACCTGCCAAAACCCACATTAACCAATAACTGATATCCTTCCGATTCGCAGGTAAACGTTCGGTTATAAAGCTTTCGTTTGTTAATATTGCCCGAGGCATAGCCTGCAGTTGTTCAAAGCTCTTGCATTGCATGTGTAAAGGCGATATCACGATAGCTACCTATCTTAAAATCAATCTTATTTAATGGACACTTTGTTAAGAATGACTACACAAAGACCAATTGGAAATTAGTGTTGGGAACATAAGATATTTCAAAGGTTTTAAATATACATAACAAATAGAACATTTATTTCATACAGTGAAGCTATAGACTGCCAGATTTTAGTTATAATGTTAAGGTACTGATCAAAGAACATTAAGTTACATGCTTTAATGAAGATACATAAAACTGTATTAATTTTACTAATGAAGCCACTAAGAATAATTGTACTACCGTCAACCACATTCATTTCTTTATATTGTCTTGGGGACAAGAGTTGAATAGTAGATTAACACTTAACCTGCGGGCTACTTTTGGCAAATTCGCAAAATGCGCTTGTGAAAATAAATATATTTTCTAAAGTACTTTAAATATTTCAATATGTTTTTGTATATTGTAATAATTTTTTTATACGAAACCAATTTATCAATATATCAGTATTATATTATTCTCATAGCTTACATAGTATAGAGTGGGAAAGTTTTCTGGTTTTCTTAGAAAAATATAGTAAGAGTATTTTACGACAGTTGGCTGACAAAATATTTAAAATATGAGGCACGGAACGTTCCGAGTCTGGCAGAAAACCGCTGGAGTACACAATAACGTAATATTACGGTTCCCGCAGGCCAAGTGTTAATATATTCATGCAAGGTAAACAGACGTTAGGTCAGGCATGCGAACACTGACGTAGCGCACATGATAAATATCGATTCAATAAATAATATTACAGATCGATAGAAAAACAAACAGTGGTGCTGTCAAGTTTTCTCCCACGCCTTCCGATCACACTGACTAGTTTGCGGACGGCAAACATGTGGTACGCGAATGAAACATTTTTAACATAGTATTTTTTTGAGACCAACTTGATAAAAAAATACGTATTGATTAATACAGATTCAATGTGAAATATTAATACGAAAAGGTACAAAACTAGTTCCGTTCCAGGAAAGAACACAGAAACATCCAAATGGTGTGGAAATATATGAAGATTGTATGTGAGTTTATGCAAATACGTAACAAATATGCTGCAGTCAGTCGAGCATCTTGATTGGAACTCGTGGCTTTCGATTCAGAACCGTCCAATGCGCGAATGCGTGACATTCGAATTGAAGAAAAATAGTCTTCATTAATTCACAAGTTCAAGAAAATACAACATGTTCAAACAATGAAACACAACTTCACATGTAATATATTATACTTTGTTAGTTTGTAGGTATAAAATTTACAAAAAAAACTACAAAAACGGTTTTTTATAGAGCATAGATTCAAATATAAAATTCAACAAACTCCCAAAAAAACAGGCGGTCGCGGTCAAACTTTAAAAAATTGTCGTAATATATGTAACAGCATATTGCTAATCCTCAAAAACATTAAAAATAAATATTTTAAAAACTAATTGAAATATATAACACTATTTAAAAACTATTAATAAACAAAAATCAGTATTAAAATATGCTCCTTTTTATGTTAAGACAAATAACCTGATGACTTGTATATGATACTGGCACACTCGTGATTAGAGGTTGTGATCAAGAATTCTCGAGAAAATTTTAATGTTTTTGATTTTTTTTTCGAAAAAAAATATTTATAATAATCTCGAGAATTTCGATTTTTTAGCTTATTTAAAATATCGAAATTTAATCACCGTCAATTTCATCTGATAAAAGAAGATTGTGAAACAGCAATAAGCACAATAAAACCAACGACGACACAGAATTCTTCTTTATAACTCATATATCACATTATTTTTTGCTGTATTGTTTTTCGCGTGTATTATTTGTGGCTCATTTATAAGAAATAAAATATTTTGGTTTCGCATCATTTCAATATTTAATTTAAAATGAATGTGCGATATTCTTACTAAATTTTGAAAATTTTCGAGATTTCTCGAGAATATTGAGTAAATAAAATTTCAAAATTCTCGAGATTTGTAAAATCGCTAAAAGTGATTTCTCAACTTCGAGAATTCACAATCATTACTCGTGATATTATTATTATTACTAAAGACGGTTCATGATTCCTGTTTCACTTAATTGCTATTAAATACTTAATACAACTTGCATTGAGACAAACACGTTCGATAAAATTTACATAAATAAGTCTAGAAAAGTCGACACAGCTAGTGGATGTATCGATTGCGCATTATTTTCCTACGAAACAGTTTGAATAGTATAGTCCAACGCAATAAAGATAGAATGAAATACACGTTCATTTAAATATTTTTTTATAAAAATATTATGACTAAATATTGCAAAATCTTGGAATCGCCGACATCAAGTAACTTCATAATGACTACTTTAACTGATCATCACGCCCACTAGCGAAGCAATTAAATTAAATCTTATAAAAAAATGACTACTGCGGTTGGTGGAGAGGTGTACTATGCGCTATACAATTCATTAATACTAAAAAAATTATACGTTTAACCTCTTCATCAACCTTTTCACAATACTTCATAAAGGTTAACCTCTTCATCAACCTTTTCACAATACTTCATTGTAAATTTTACAAGTGTAATCATAAAATATTTAATATCTTTACGACATATACAAATAAATTCTAAGAAGGGGGCTGAGCTTAAACAAATAAGTTTTACACTAAATGAATCACTTATGTGATAAATTCGATTTAAGAAAACGGCAAGGTGCAAAATTTTGATGTATTTCAAAAATAAAATGAATTGAATGCATATAAAATGTATTATATTAAAAAAATCGCTTCGAAAATATGTGTACTTTAAAAAGCAAAGATATCTACGATGTACATAAAAAATGACAGAACAACATTATCACTAAAATTACACCGTTTTTGTTTATCAGTTAACAGGGCTAGCTGTGAAAATTTACTCACATGAATAATGTACATAAATGACGCTTAGCAAGGATAGGTTTAACCTCTTTACGGTCACGCTATAGAGCGACCACTCAGCAGCACAGTGACGGT